>JAVDOI010000200.1:85000-100000 GCA_032191485.1 Leptoclinus maculatus
GCTGTTGGGCCTCATAGTCGTCTGTTACTACCGTAAGTATTCAACATGAGACAAACCTTCAGGAATAACACTATCAGTTATGTATCAGAAGCTCAGACTATTGGTAGTTGTTTTACATATCATGCATTTCTGTCTAATTGTTTTCTGAATCTGTTACACAAAGTTAATTTCTTGGGCAGAATAATCACTGTAGAGATGTATTCAGACAGGAAGTAATTCATGAGATGTTTTATGTTAAACAATGTGTGACCATTTATTCCATATTCTGCATTAGAGAAGCCCATTGAGATACGCAGAGAAACAACATGAATGAATCTAAACTGTATTGAAGAACTTGGTTTAGTCGATTGAATAGTTTAATTTGTAGGAGACTTTCATTTACAAGACAATGAGGGAAAAATACGGTATACATGAAAGGAATTAACGGATGAGTCAATTGACTCAAAGCTTCATTGTCCGGTTGTTCTTGGCAGTGTCGTATATTTACGTCTTCAGTAGGAACCAAAGGTCTTGGGTCTGAGTGCAAAAGAGCCCTTTAGGGAAGCCCAACACATTTTGGGTTTTAGTCTTTTCATGGGATTTGTTTAAATCTTCCAAAACGCTGGAAAACCTGAAGTAAGACAGACTTACAGGTAAATTGACAAAACCGAAGTTACAATATCACCTCAATTAAAAAGTCACATTTTTATTTTTCAGTTGCCACATTAAGTCGTGAGAGTGATATAACGGAAAACAGCACGACTCTGCTGGCTGCCAATCGCAACCTGACAAACCTCAACGACAGACTCAGCTTAGACAATGACCACTTGAGAAGGGAACGCAACAATCTGACGGTCCAGTTGGGCAACCTGACACAAAACTATACTGTCTTAGAAAGCAAGATCACAACACTGAACCAGGAGCTGAAGACGGAGAGGAAGAACTACACGACTCTGCTGGCTGCCAATCGCAACCTGACAACACAGAACCAGGAGCTGAAGACGGAGAGGAAGAACTTAAAAGAACAAATACAAACCATGGAGACGCCCAACATTGAGCTCAACATCAGCAGAGCTCAGTGGAGCATCGATGCCTACTGCCCCAAAGATAATAATGGTATGACCAGATTACATTAATTAGGTCCAAAAATAACCAATAATAACTCAATGAAGTTGTTTATTGTTGGTCTCTGTTCTTTCAGTGAGAACGTGTAGAGCTTGTCTGGAGGGCTGGGTACTCACCAAGCCCAGCTGCTATGTGACTCATAACGCTCCTCCTGCTGGTCAGAGAACCTGGGAACAAGCTCGAGGAATCTGTCGAGGAGTGAATGCAGAGTTGGCTGTTGTACGTGATCAACAGGAGAAGGTAATGAGAGAACTGTGGGAATGTTTATGACACAATTATGAATCAAAATGTATTTTCTAGGTCAGTCTGTGGGACATGTTTACCAATATTTAATTATTAATATAAATATAAATTATGTAAATAAACTCTTACATCCTCAAGACAATTACCTACAGTTACACAACTCTTCTCTTTAAATACACAATTGACACTTTAATAACCTACTTTTTGCTTTAATACTCTTTATTTGTTTGTTTTGTTTATCATAATTATTTGTATATTTTCATGTTTTCTATTTTTGAGTTATGTCTTTTACTAAAACACTATTTTTATTATCACACACCGATCACCAAGTCAAACTCCTTGTATGAGTAACATACTTGGCAATAAATCGTTTCTGATTTGTAAATGAAATAGAAAGTTTACATATTATGATGTTTCTGTTACATCAGACCGTAATCGATAGTTACAGCTGGGGTACAACTGGGTACTGGATCGGCCTGAGAGTTGAAGAAGAGAAATGGAAGTGGATCAATGGAAGTGAGCTGACTGAAACGTAAGAGAAACATTCTTTAACACGTTGAATCAAATGTTCTATCAGCCTTTGATCTAAACATCATGTTGTTCCTTCAGCTCCTGGATAGGAGCTCCTACTGAAGGTCACTGTGCCACTTCTAACGAGAACAAAGTATGGACATCAGCGAGGTGTGACGTCAAGAAACGATGGATCTGCAAACAGGAAGCTGTTTAAACTTCTCATATTTCATGCTTTACTGGAGATTACTGGATACTCTTACATGTAATCAAGTGGCTCATAAATATCAAACTAAGTAGAATTCTACTTCACAATTGTGTTTTTCAAAGACGAAAAATTCAAGAGATATTATTTGTACAGAAACAAATATTATATTCATAAAGTAAGCTTCAACGCAGACGCTCAGCTTTAAGGTGTATTATTGGATTAATTAGGTACTTTGTGTCTGACTACGGACATCATGACCTGAAGGGTTACGAAACTATTAATTCATTATTATTAACTTACAATGTGTTTTCCTTCTACTGTGTTAGAAATGCAATGCTTATGAATTATATATCAGCAGATTGATGAAAGGCTTCAACAAGACCGATCAGGTTCCTGTTTTCTATCTGGTATTTTATATTGATGCAGCTTATTAACCAACAGGTGGCGCTGCATCGCTTGTTCTCAGCTGATGGTTAAGAGTTTATCTAGAAGCAAGTTCATCTGTTAGTTTGTTGTAACTTGTGAATAAATGTGCGGCCACACGTTGTTGTTTTTGTCTTTTATTGTCATTGTTCACCTCATGATGTATCAAGTGTGTGTTAAGAAGTAGAGTGTTGTGTTTGTCAGATGGGTCTTCAGTCTCCACAGGAATAACATATATTACTATATATATATATATATAT
Source organism: Leptoclinus maculatus (assembly GCA_032191485.1). Taxonomy (NCBI): domain Eukaryota; kingdom Metazoa; phylum Chordata; class Actinopteri; order Perciformes; family Stichaeidae; genus Leptoclinus; species Leptoclinus maculatus. Next base: position 87,749 of record JAVDOI010000200.1, read on the forward strand.
ATATTACCACGAGAACTACTGCATGTCGGCTCACAAGAGGTGCAGCGAGAGGGGATCAGGAAAAGTTCTTTCAGTCAGTCTGCATTTTCTGTACAAGCTGCACTAGAATGGAACTGCATCCCAGAGACCATTAGAGACCTACAAACATAGGCCCAATCCCAACGTCCCCCCTAAACCCTGAACCCTGAACCCTGAACCCTCAAGGACTCACTGACGTCACCTGGTGAGTGGGTGAGTGTGAGAGACTGTGAGGGCTTGAGATGGTGTAAATATGAACGGGACAGCACTTTGCTGCAACATATCACGTTAATATGAAAACAACAATAAATAAGATGTATAATTGTGTGTATTTATTTTATACTTTGTACTCCCTGATTTGAACGTCTTCAGGCTCTTTCCTCACAAGATGAGAAGTAACTTCATATAATCTATTTACTCGTTCTGACCAGAACCAAGGATGGAAATCAGTGATGTGTGACGACAGAAAACGATGGATCTGCACACAGAAAGCTTTATCTGTTTAAAAACTGCAGTCAGATTTGAGAAGGTTACTGGATACTCTGCAAAGATTATGATAATATTGAGCAGCTTATAAATATCAAGTGTGTGTGTGTGTGTGTGTGTGTGTGTGTGTGTGTGTGTGTGTGTGTGTGTGTGTGTGTGTGTGTGTGTGTGTGTGTGTGTGTGTGTGTGTGTGTGTGTGTGTGTGTGTGTGTGTGTGTGTGTGTGTGTGTGTGTGTGTGTGTGTGTGTGTGTGTGTGTGTGTGTGTGTGTGTGTGTGTGTGTGTGTGTGTGTGTGTGTGTGTGTGTGTGTGTGTGTGTGTGTGTGTGTGTGTGTGTGTGTGTGTGTGTGTGTGTGTGTGTGTGTGTGTGTGTGTGTGTGTGTGTGTGTGTGTGTGTGTGTGTGTGTGTGTGTGTTTCTGTGTGCATCTTCGTTAGAGATGATTAAATGTTTTATATATTAGCTTATAGTGAATGAGGGACAAACTTCCTCAAAGCTCCCTGTTTCTTCTTGTCATGTGACTTTTTAAATTGTTGCCTCTGATTGGCCAACAGAGGGCGCTGCATCCACTCAACAGAATGTTCTCAGAGCTGCTTTCTTCATTATTTGTAAAGAATGTAAAGAATATCAATATGTAGAAGTGACAGTAATATATTACTGTTAGAGTCAAAAATCTAAATGACTAATTATAATATGTGTGCTCACAAAGTCTGGTGTCCTCACGTGAACTTTATGGCCTGCGTCCTCATGTGAATGTGTGTGTGTGAACTTACTCTGACATTAGGTTCTACAGCGTCTGGGAAAGAACGCTTTCTCAGCCTGTAAATGATAATAAGGAAGATAGACACAGAGCCTTGTTTTGAGAAAGTGAACTTTGTGCCACAACAGATGTTCAAGTGAAGTTCTCTTCTCAGACTACATGGTGTGGACGCCATTTTGTGTGTGTGTGTCACCTTTTGTGACGAAGACCTCATTGTAAAAAAATCCTGTGCCAGCCCATTGCATGTTGTTTACTCAGTGTAAATATCAGAAGCTCAGAGTTAGAACTCCGAGCGGCCTTGATGTACATATCCTGATGTGAATCAACTCTGTCTCCTTCTTGCAAGAATAAATGTCCTGTGATTAATGATTTTCCATCGGTCTCGCGTGAATTTTTCCAACAATTACCAATCTATCTAGAAGCAAAGCTTTTTATAATGAATTAATTATTAAATCAATGCACTCCAACACTACATCACATAACAGGAAGATGTATTACACACCCGGTATTTCTTGGCTATTTGTTCATTTGATTATTTGATGTGACGATGACTGTCCACCTTGTGTAAGAAAGAAGTCTTTGGTATTACACTCTGATTTTTGGATATACTTTATTTATTAAAGGATTTTTAAGATAAAATCAGAGTGCCTCATGTTTTCCACCCTCATGGACTGCTTGCTTCATCCTTAAAGAGCTCCTACACAGTGCAGCACTCCCCACTTAAGAAAAAAAAAACATTGAAGCTTTGGTAAGTGATGAACAAAACACAGGCACACTGATGCCTGATCACCTAAACCCCACACCGGGCTGAAGATGCTGTCTCAGCAGCAGCTACAGTTTTGACCCTTCTCTTTTCTTCATATTGTCTCTTAGAATACTGCTCATACAGGGAAAAGGTGGGTTTCATATAAAGCGGTTCAGCCTGGGTGGGGACAAATACAGTAGAAACTGGTGTCAATAAATGTACATTAACGCTTTGTATTAATTAAACTTGTTTACATGCGTTTCAGGCTACAATATGTACATGTCTCATTTGGTTCCTCTTGTTTAAAATAAGAGACATTGTGCAGAAACCAGACTTCCCCTTTACAACAACACGGTATTATTACCTGTAAATAAAACGCCTCAGTCACAACCTCAAAGCAGAAGTGCACTGAAGACCATCACAGCGGATCATTGCAAACTGAAGCAGGATTTTAAACATTTGTTCAGGATGAACACAATACCGCTGGATGAATCAGGTAAAATATTCTAATATTGATGTTTCTGCATGTCAGACATGATCTACTGTATCTCTATAAGTAGCAGAATGTTATAATGCATGATGCTTCTGATGCTCCAAAGGGGTTTAAAATGCCCAAGTTATTATTTTGCATTATGCTTTTTCCACTCTGCTCAACACAGAATATTAATATTTTGTGTTATTTTATTTCGTTTTTTTCGCAGAGAAAAGCAGGAAAGAAGCTGCCTCTCCTAACAGGATGGTGGGTAGAATGGCAGCCAGCTCAGGTATATTATAGAATTATAATATTATCAAAAAGATTCATCGACAAAAACACGGTTTTAAATAAAGCAAATAGCTTATTTTCAAGAAATGTGATTTTAGTTTTGGGTCATTGGTCTCTGCAGAAAGAGATTTGATTGTGATAAAAAGTCACTGTTGAGAAGCAGTTATAATAATAATAATAATAATAATAATGTTTCTTTACATTTGTAAAAAGTGCTTTAAAAAAGGAAAAAAAGACAGACAAGGCAGATAAAATGTGAATAAGACCAAAATAAAAGTGCAGCAGGAAAGTAAAGATTAAAATGAATAAGATCAAATCAATAGGAATAAAACAGTATAGATAGAACATTACAAACATTAATAAAAACTTCACTGTGCCAGAGCTCGTGTTTAATATGTAATATAGTGGCAAGTTGTGAGATTCAAAGGTTTTAGCGGCATATAGAACTGAGTATCGGCAGTATGAAAAATGATAAAAACACATTATGACTGTTGAACTTTCAGAGGTTCTCGTATTTCTGTGCAGCACATTCATGATGTTTGCTTCAAATGCTTTGTATGACTGACAACACTTCATATTACAATGTTAAAGTTAATTATAAAAATCCATCTTTTGTGTCCTGTTTCCTCCAATGTGCTCAACATATTGGGAGTAAAACTGCATGTTAACATTAGTGTTTGATGTTTATCTTTCAGAGGACATCAAAGAGGAAGCTGACTATGTTAATGCACCAGTATGCACGGTGGATAAAGAGGCAGCATCTCCAGGTGCAACACAAACACAGTACAAACACAGTCTCTTCTTCACTCGGTCTCTTCCACTGGTAGCAGTGTGTTGGCTGATACTGTTGCTCATCATGGGCCTTCGTCTCCACTGTGAGTACCTTCTATGTGAACGTCAGCTCACATTAGTTTCTTCTTGTTTATCTGAATGTGTGGCTTCATCTGAAGGTTCAACCTTTTTACTACAAAGTTTACTCTGTGTGACACAAAGAGGATATGTTGTACTAATAGGACTGTGACTATGAAGATAGTCTGGAAACATGTGAAACCATCATTTAAAGTATCTGATGATCACGTAAAACACTTTTTATTATTGTCTTTTTGTATCACATGTGTGATACAAATGAACTTGCCTTGAAAGAAAGAGACCAACACTTTCCTCCGTCTGTCTCTGTAGTTACTTCTGTCATTTCTGAACACGACGCCAAGCTGACGGCAGAGAACCAGAACCTGAGAGAACAAAATGAGAACCTGACAACACAGAACCAGGAGCTGAAGACGGAGAGGAACAACTTAACAGAACAAATACAAACCATGGAGGCGAACTGGAATAAGTTCAACATCAGCAAAGCTCAGTGGAGCATCGATGACAACTGCCCCAGAGAAAATAATGGTATGACCAGATTACATTAATTAGGTCCAAAAATAACCAATAATTAAAGCTGCGAGTAGCGATGAACGGGCCCTCACATCCTCCCGCAATGCGTGGACCGTGTGACGCTGGAAATGATGCTTTGCAAATAGTCCACCGCTTCCTGTATCTGCTGTGTGGCGCTAGAGAACACGTGTAAACATGTATTATGTTGCTCTATATCAAGTGTAAACCACATCGTGTAAAAGTCATGTAAATCGGATGCTGTTTGTCAGAAAACGCAGATTTTCTTTTGCCAACAGGTGGCGCTGTGAGTATTACTGAAAATTAGCTAGTAGACATCCTCAGGCCATGAGTTTTATCAAGCATGGGAAGTTTGGGACCGTTTGGAACAAGTCTAGTGGAGTTAAATCAGCTTTTTTGATGGAGAATCACGTAAAGTGATTCCCCATCAAATACCCCCGCTCGCTACGCCTAAGCCATTCTGTCAAACGTAAAGCTTTTGATAATGTTTAATCACAATGGTGTGGGGATTGTACTGACCACATTTGAAGTGGATCTGACAAAGTCCCTAGGAGGAGTTCGTTAAAGTATAGCGACTACAAATGTGCAAAAATCTATTGAAAAATGACATAAAAATGTCCGACTTCCAGTACGGTTTAGAGCGTGGTCCCAAGAGACCTTTTTGTAAGTCTCTGACACATATGACACATATACAAAGTTTCATGACTTTTTGAGCATCCCAAGCCACTAAACCATCAGCTTCTTTTTCATGCCGAATGATGCGTCGCCACGGCAACAGCGTTCAACGAAAACTCACAATATTCTCGATGAAGCATCTTCAATGTCTTAAGGCTATCCTTACCACATTTGAGACTGATCTGGTCAACTGTCTAGGATAAATAAATAAAAGTATAAAATGTGACATTCCCTTTTGCCAGTAGATGGCACTATGAGTTATTGAAAATGTTGACATTGAAATATGCTCAAGCTTTAAAGAGCACCATGCATAAGACATTTTGTGTAGATAAGATAATGTACCTTGGAGTTATAACAACTTCCTTTTTCAAGCCGAATGAGGCAAAATGGCCGCCACGTCAAGGTTCTTCCATGAAAACTCACGAATTTGTAGGAGGAGTTCGTTAAAGTGCAAAGGCTGAAAAATGCAGAAAGTGACAAAAAAGCACAAAATCGCGGGTTTACTGTAGCGCCCCCTAGGGGTTGAATGGAAAGAAAATGTTAGGGTATGTTACTGGATCCGATGTGCACATGTGCTACAAATTTGGTGATTTTAGGACTAATGGTTGAGTAGTTATGTGTATTGATATATAAACCACGCCCCTAAGAAGTTTATTGGTCCATAGCTTGTAAACGCAAAGAGATATCAAAAAGCTTTTGATATGATTTGATGAACTAGATCCATTAATGATCCACAGCAAATTTGGTAGCAATCGGACCAAGCGTGTCGGAGGAGTTCGCAAAAATTAGTTTTTCGCAAAAATTTGTTTTTCGCAAAAATTTGTTTTTCACAAAATTCAAGATTGCGGAAAATTTCGGAAGGCAGAGCTTAGGGGTCTGAGAGGCTTTTTTGTAGATCTAGCGGATGTGGACATGTGTGTTGAATTTTAAGTCAATCAGAAATACTGGCCGAGGGGCGTCACCGGTCCAACTTGTAGGAGGCGCTAGAGAGACATTTCTTTACACACTAATATGCAACCTATATCCGATGGCTATTTTGACAAGTGTGCAAAATTTGGTGAGTTTTCGAGAATGGCAAGTCCCCCAAATATGCGCCCGATGTAATATGTGTATTCGGATTTCAACAGGGCCTTCGCGGCCCGACGTTGTCGGTTGCTCGGGCCCTAATAACATCACAATGAAGTTGTTTATTGTTGGTCTCTGTTCTTTCAGTGAGAACGTGTAGAGCTTGTCTGAAGGTCTGGCTGCTCACCGAGTCCAGCTGCTATGTGGCTCATAACGCTCATCCTCCTGATCTGATAACCTGGGAACAAGCTCGAGGAATCTGTCGAGGAAAGAATGCAGAGCTGGCTGTTGTACGTGATCAACAGGAGAAGGTAATGAGAGAACTGTGGGAATGTTTAGGACACAATTATGAAATTAAAATGTATTTTTTGTAGGTGAGACTGTAGGACATGTTTACCAATATTTAATTATCAAAAGAAACATAAATAATATGAATAAGCTCTTACATCCTCAGGACAATTACTTACAGTTACACAACTTTGCACAACTCTTCTCTTTAAATACACACTTGACTCTTTAATAACCTACTTGTTTTGACATAGTCTTTATTTGTTTCTTTTGTTTATCATATTTCTTGTACATTTTTTTATGTTTTCTATTTTTAAGTTATGTCTCTAACTAATACACTATGTTTTTGTAACACACCAATCACCAAGCTAAATGTCTTGTATGAGTAACATACTTGCATATTATGATGTTTCTGTTACGTCAGGGCGTGATCAATGATTACAGCTGGGCTACGCCTGGAGGGACTGGGTACTGGATCGGCCTGAGAGTTGAAGGAGGGAAATGGAAGTGGATCGATGGAACTGAGCTGACTGAAACGTAAGAGACACATTCTTTAACACGTTGAATCAAATGTTCTATCAGCCTTTGATCTAAACATCATGTTGTTCCTTCAGCTCCTGGATAGGAGCTCCTACTGAAGGTCACTGTGCCACTTCTAACCAGAACCAAGGATGGAAATCAGCGATGTGTGACGACAAGAAACGATGGATCTGCAAACAGGAAGCTTTATCTGTTTAAAAACTGCAGTCAGACTTCGTTGGACTTCTACTGATCAAATGTTCTGTATCAGCTTATCACGAAATAGAGCTGATGAGGGACAAACTTCCTCAAAGCTCCCTGTTTCTTCTTGTCATGTGACATTTTAAATTGTTGCCTCTGATTGGCCAACAGAGGGCGCTGCATCCACTCAACAGAATGTTCCCAGAGCTGCTTTCTTCGTTAGTATTTGGCTGTAATGAAGGTTAATTATACAGGTGACAGTTTAGTGGTAAATGTCTATCTAGAGCACATTGAATAAAAATGCCGCCGCTCTTTGTTGTTGTTGTTGTGTTTTTGCTCATTGAAAATATCAGAAAACTTTCATGAAGTCAGAGAGAACGACATGATTCAGGAGTGTCATATTGTAAAAACACACATTCACAAGCTGAAAGCAGAAGTAAAGAGCATCGGAGCGGACCAGACGTCCTCCTAACCGTCCTCATTCAGATCTGAAGCAGCATTTCAAACATTTGTTCAGGATGAACAGGAAGCCGCTGCAGGAAACAGGTAAACTATTCTAATGTTCACGTGTCTGCATGTAACACATGATCTACTTCATCTTTGTTATGGAGCAGGATGTTTGAATCTTTCTTTCTATGATGTTTACACTCCCATTATTATTATTATTATTAGAGTAACCTGAGGAGGAATATGCTGATTTATCAACGACGTATTAAGTAAAAAATCTAATTGTGTGTTATAAAAAAGTCGGTCTTTACTTTGTCTGATTGGTCGTCCGTCTCAGCAGAAACATATTTGATTGTGAAGCTGTTGGTCAAAGGTGGAAACAACGTTTTTCTCAGAATAAACAGACAGACAGAGGCTGGCTGTTACTTTTCACAATGTAATTCTCTTTATTCTCGTACAGTGAAACTTTACGAGGTTCTAATCTTCCTGTGTTGACGAACACATTGTGGATTTTTACTTCTAACTGCCGGCAATTAATATTACAATGTAGAGATGAACTATGAGATCCATCTTTAGTGTTGTTTGTGAAACTGCATATTAACTCAAATTAAACTGAAATGAGTGTTTGCTGTTGTATCTTTCAGAGGAGATCAAAGAGGAAGCTGACTATATGAATGCACCAGTATGCAGCGTGGATGAGGAGTCACCCCCTGCAGGTGCACGAACGATTTCACACGTACAACATTGTCAATGATATTTATTTACCAATCTTTATTTTGTTGTTAAAAATGTGATTTTGATGAAGCTTGTTGTTAAGTGTGAGATTTGTCAATCACGATGTAAAATATAGATTAAGTAAAGCTCATCTCCTTTTGTTCTCTATTTAAAATGCATCCAAACACATTTGACTGTTAAATCAACATGATTAGTGTAACTTGGTTCTTTTGTTTGTGTCAGACCAGAGGTGCCTCTTCTTCACTCGGTCTCTTCCACTGGTAGCAGTGTGTTGGCTGATACTGTTGCTCATCATGGGCCTTCGTCTCCACTGTGAGTACCTTCTATGTCAAAGTTATTGTTTTCTGCTCAGCTTGGTTGTTGGTTCAGACTGCATAGGTCCGTCTGTGCTGGGTTTTAGTCCTTCCTTCCTCCTGGTCCTGTATGAAACACATTCTATCTATAGTCTGAGTGCGTGTCATCTAAAGCACGGCCACGCATTGGCACCACCTCAAACCAACAGCACACTAACAATAATCACGACGAGAGCCACGCTTCCTCTTTCACAGACGTTGGCAGGTGAGTGGTTATTGACACAGTTTGATTTATTTTTTCACCCCACCCACATTCAGCAAAGACCCGCCCAGCTCTGCCTCTGATTGGTCAGTACGTGTAGCCTAGTTGGCAGAGTTTAAGTTTATATCTGATGAACTGATGAGACTGGTGGAAGGTTGTTGGTTAATGACTTCGACCCAGATGTGGATGTCTTCATAAGGGTGGCAGCTGTAGAGGACAATGTCCTGATTATGGGAGAATGTTTAAATGTTGCATTTTGAATGAATTCTGAAGATTTAACAAACTTAAACTGGAACCTGGAGTGTAAGAGTGTGGACTTTGTTCCCCAAATCTTACTTTTGAAGGGATGACTTATTCAAACAGTATGAACAGGAGGAATGATAACAAGAAATAAAACACAGTTTCAACGTTCAAACGGGCACCATATTGTTTATAGATGGATCGGAAACATACGAACCCATCTTTTAATGTTTATTATGATCATATAAAACATATTTATTTGTGTGTTTGTTTAAAATGTGTTGTATAAAATGAACTTCCTCCGTCTGTCGCAGTAGTTACAAATGTCATTTCTGAGAACGAGGCCAAGCTGACGGCAGAAATCCGGCAGCTGAAGACGCTGATCCAGCATCTGAATTCATCAAAAGACGTCTCGACTCTACTGGCTGCCATTCAGAACCTGTCTGAGCTGAAGACACAGGGGGGCAACTCAACAGGACAACCACGAGACACGGAGGCAAACTTCAACGTCAGTCGAGCTCAGTGGAGCATCGACGCCTACTGCCCCAAATCAACCAGTGTGTTCAGGACTCGTCAATTAGGTCTAGAACAACCAATAATCATGATAGAATCACATGCAGTACTGCTGTTTGTTTGTTGTTTCAGGGAGACGATGTCATCCTTGTCAGAATGGCTGGCATTACTTCCAGTCCAGCTGCTATGTGATGCTTCACCCTGATCCTCCTGACTGGAGAAACTGGGAAGAAGCTCGAGAAAACTGCAGAGGACAGAACTCAGATTTGGTTTTTATGGATAATGCTGCAGAGAAGGTGACGAAACAACCGGACATGTTCAGCCTATGGTGTGAGTCCGTAGGCCACAGTGTTTGTAGTGTTCATACATCTGATATCTGTTTCTCTCTCTCAGAGCATAATCAGCCATTACAGCTGGGGCAGTTCAGGGACCAACGGACACTGGATCGGCCTGAGAGTTGAAGACGGGAGATGGAAGTGGGTCGATGGAAGTGATCTGAATGAAACGTGAGAGACACACTCAAGATATAAATCACAAACTCCATCAGCCTTTGATCTAAGCACCACGTTCCTCCTCCAGCTCCTGGATAGACGCTCCTACTGACGGTCGCTGTGCCGTTTCTGTCACGGACGTAGGATGGAGATCAGTGAGCTGCAGCGACAGAAACCGATGGAGCTGCAAAAAGAAAGCTTTAACTTTTTAAACACAGCAGTCAGACTTCAGATCTAATCTGTAAACATAATTTGATTGCACACATTGTTGTTACTGTCTTTTTCCTGCATATTGCTCAATAAGAGTTCTTGATGCCCACTGCCCCAAAGGAAAGTTAGAGGTCAAATCTCTGCAGTCTGATCCAAACAAATAATCAATAACCACGGAAATAATATCACATCAAATCCAGAAATGTATCCCTTGTTCTCCGTTGTGTCTCTCAGACGGTTCAAAGCTGCTCTGAAACACTTCCTGTCCAGCTGCTATGTCATGAATAACTTTGATGGTCAAAGTCAGAGAACAGACATTGTGAGGAACAGGTGATGAGAACACTGTGGCAACTGTGGTGAAGGCCAATGAGGATGTGAACCTTTTGGAAATAGGTGAACGCAGTAAAAAAAAAATATTTGGTATTCATTTTTTTAAAATAAGAATAAGAATAAGAATAAGAATGATAATAATTGCTGTTGTTATCATTGTTATTATTTGTATCGTGCATCATTATTTATGTAGCTTTTAAATTTACTTATCAACATTATTATAATTACCATTTATTTGCATATTTATTGATTCCTCTCTCCTCCAGCATTCCTCTGGTCACAACTATTCATATACAGTAGAACAATATGATAAACTTACTTATTCTTTTTTTATAGCTCTTGGTCAGACAAATCTGTGGCCCGCAGAGGCCTTGTTAGGTTTAGTTTATTTTGGTTGTTTTCACATTATACAACTGAAATACACATTACAAAATAATATAAAAAAAAGATGATAAGTCATTATTCTTCAAGTTTATACTAACAGAGAAGCTAGAGGCAAACCAACAAAATAAAATATATGTATATTATATATACCCAAAAGTCCCAAACAAAAAAAATCATATACACACAATTGTTCATACCTCAGTTTTATATTTGTTCATCATGTTATTTTCAAATGTCCTTTAAAATAAATCATGCATGTTACACATTTGCATGTCTTTTTGAAAAGCATTCCACAAATGAACTAATTTGACTGTTATACATTCTTTTGCATTTGTTCAAAAGAAGCTGTTGTTTCTTACCGCACGTGAACGCACCACACTACGGTTTCGCCTGAGTCCTCTACTGCGACTGCGCGAATCGTGGCTACCCGGAAACAACATGTTTTGTTTTGGTATCCGCTAGTTCAGAGCAGTGATCTGTCAACAGCTAAAGCAACCAAACTGTACCTGGACAGTTCAAACCGCTGGATTAAAGACGCTCGCGAGGACCATCTTTACTATGCTTTGTCCGAGTCGATGAAACGAACCGAGTTTCCAGTGAAAAAACAGACATTTAGCTACATTTGGCGGAAGCTAACGGTTAGCTAGCCTAGGCTAACTCGGAGTCACTTCTGTCAACAGGAGTTGTGTTCAGCATGGACAGCACGGCGCTGGAGCTCGATGCTGTCAAATTTGCCAAAACAGCCGTGACCCACGACCAGAGCGGCAAATATAACGAGGCTGTGTTTTATTACAAGGTAAGTTAAGTGGCTTCAACGTTGACAGGTGTAAAATGTAGCTGCTACCTGTCAACGTTAGCGCGTGCTACCTGAAGGTAAACATTCACTTTCACGTACACGGTGTGTCGCTCTCCTCTTTGGATTGTACACAGTTACATTGTCTTTCTTTTGTTGTTTGTAATGTATTGATATTGTTATATTTAATCTCTTGTAAAAACATCTTGTCAATAATGCATATTCATTTTATGTTCCCTGCACTGTGATATTAATTATCTCTGTTATGTTTGTTCATTTTTATTTTATTGTTTTAATTGTGCAAAATAAATAAACTAAACTAAACTACCTCATTATCTGTTTATTAAACTACAGGAACATTTAATTTATGATAAAGCTTTGAGAATCACTGACTAGCTTTACATCTTATAAAATATGTTTATGTCATCCTGTCACTTTACTTTAATATACTTTTACTTACACATGATTAGAAAACACGAGTGTCTGCTGAATACTTTAATAGTTTTAAGTATTTATTGTTTCTGTAAATCTATAAGACACAACCTGTATCTGTGTTTTGTTTATTATAAGAGAACTATACTGTAATTATTATTAATGTCTTGGAGTTATAAGAAGAGACCATTTAGCTATTTTATTTT
>JAVDOI010000200.1:112500-115000 GCA_032191485.1 Leptoclinus maculatus
GGCTCGAACTTCAACGTGAAGCACATTTTAGCGTAGCGGCCAAAACGGTGGAGACACGACTTCCAGGTCCGTCGCTTTCCCCCGTAGACTTCCATTGGGAAAGAGAAGTCTGTTTTCAGGTGAATTAACTTCCCAGTACGAACACTTGAACATCCTTTATTAATTACATCTGTACATCACATTATCACTTCTCCACAGAAAGCAAAAGGAAGAAGTGAGAAATAAATACAACAAACCAGATAATAAGGTCATAATAACTCTTATTTATAGGGAGGAGGAGGAGGAGGAGCATGGGGACTTGGATTTAAATAGTCTGGAGACAAAACAAGTCTTTTAGTTTCCTAAAGAAGAGTTTTTTAAATCTCAGGAGTCGTGCAGCAGAGCAGCACCGCAGGGAATCCAGTACGGCAGCAATGAATGACGTATCGTGCGTGCGTGTGTGTGTGTGTGTGTGTGTGTGTGTGTGTGTGTGTGTGTGTGTGTGTGTGTGTGTGTGTGTGTGTGTGTGTGTGTGTGTGTGCACGAGCTTGACTGTCGCTATCAACCTTTTACAGGTAAAGAAAAAAGTAAATGTTTTGCCAAGTACACATCCTCTGTTGACCTTTATTTCTTGATATACTGCACTTTTTATCATTTCTCTTCATGTTTACCGTCAAACACAACATGTGGAAATGAATACGTCACTTTGTTCCTTCAACGCAAGCAGTTTAAACGGTTTTCAGGAAGCTGCTCACCTTGGTTCCTCACCTTGTTCCCTCACCTTGTTTCGTCGGTTGTGTACAGATGTTTTCTGTTCTCTCTGATGAACTCTTTCTGGAAGCAGTCGGTCCATCTCTCTGTATGTGCAGACGTTTGTGTTCCATTACTTTTTGTCAAACCACTTTTCATTTTATTTCCAAAGTTCATACGACGCGTCTGTGACGGACAGCTGGCGCCTCTCGTTCTACATGTTGACCGGAGGCTGAATAGTAGAGCGCTGCTGTGCGTCTTTACACATCTGTACGCCGCTGTAGCGAATGTGAAGCCAAACATCGTTTCTCTTAATTGAGTTTTTAAGCCAATGAAATGTGTTTGAAAAATGTTCCTCACAAGGTCAAAGGTTACATCTATGATTTACATTAATATAAAACAGAACATCTCATGTTGACATGCTTTCAGCTTCACGATCATTCAATCATTGTTTCATGTATGTGATGAACCTCACGGTGACAGTTTCCACTCATAACTCATAATAAAGCCAGCGCTGACTGTAAATGTTGTGCTAAAGGGTTCAAATGAGTTGAATATAGCTTTAAATATCCATCGCCAAGTATTTTTGAATTATACATTTTGTTGGTTGGTTGTGAATCAAACTTATTATTATGAATGAATCTCTCTACGATACATTAAGTTATGTATTTTTAATTGGCAACAAACTGACTAATTGAAGCTCTGCAGCAGGACGATGTCGCAGCCGGTCGTGTGAACGACGATGTAATGTTTGCAGAAGTTGCACTAAATGTTGGACCGACGTGTTCGAACTGAATACAGAGAGTTGTGTCTCTTTATTTGGGAGGAGGGGGGGGGGGGGGGCTTTTATTCTAGGAAAAGGTGAAATATCTACAATATCTTCTGAATGGTCACACCAGACAAAGTGGAATAAGACGGTCGCCCCGTTACATTTCTTTCCGCCTCAAGCTCCTGTTGGTCGGTTTTGGTTATTTGTGACGCGTCACTAAGTCGTTGCGGTATCAGCGTCGTCACGGTGAAACCAGGAAAGACTGAAGGAAACATCCTGCGATCCATCGTGTGAAACGTGCTGCTGGATGTTTGATATCTTCAGCCGGTTCTCTGCAGCAGTAAAGGAAATAAAGTCTTTCTGACATTTAGACAACTTTTAACCCACTTTATCGAATACAAAAGTTCAAAACGAATCAAAGAACGTGACATTAATGACGAAGCTACTTCTGACCGGTTACAAAGATTCATACGTCGGAATACGAGTTACTTATGAAAGTAAATCAGATTATGAAGTGAAACAATCAAAATAAACGGTATTGTGTATTGTGAGACGGGGTTACTTAAAATACGTTTTTTAAACGCTTCATAAACACCAAATCATATTGTTTTACAGGATCAGTATTCGTGGTCATATCTCTAGTCTTAAACATAACTAATGTGTTATTACTGGGACCGACAGATATTAAGACTTAAGAGTTAAGACTAGAAAAGATCAAATGTAAATGAACTTACTGCAATGAAATGACTTTAAGCTGCTTATATGTAAAATAAACCTCTTGTTTTAAACACGGGAGGGTCCGTGGTATTAAACCTGAACACTTACAGACCGATAGCTGCAGAACACAGGAGCATGAAGCAGGTTATTTATTAAACTGTACGTCCTCCAACATAACCGATGCACGGCTTACAGAATGCCATTGAACAGTAATAAAGGATTCAACTAACAGATAAACGGAGCTCGTACTCAGGCAGCGGATCTACTTTTGTGAGAAGCTTTTTC
>JAVDOI010000200.1:122500-162500 GCA_032191485.1 Leptoclinus maculatus
TCGCCCCGTCACCACACTTCCCCTTTTAAACACCCGACTGTTTGAAACACTCTGGACTGACTTTCACTGCTTCAGAGAGAAAACACTTTCAGCTGAATGGAGAAGAGCAACCTGCTCATCAGACCACATCTGGGTCGAGCAGCTGGATCTGCTGCTTAGGAAAACCCCTTTGTCTGGTAATAGAGTTCCCCTCCAGGTGTTTCTGGTGGGAGCACAGAGCTCACTGATGACGCCATAATGGCTGCCAGACTGCCTGCTGAGCCTCTCCCTCTCACTGATCAGCAGTGAGACCTGCTTGTTGGCGGTGGACCAGCGGACCGAGTCTCTTACTTTGACTTGTTGATGGTGCGTTTGAGTTTTTTCTCCAGCTGCTTCATGCGGCCGATTGCCGCCGCATATTTGGCCGCCGTCTCCTTGTGGACCAGCTCGCTCCTCGTCTTGATGTGCTCTGCCTCCATCACCTGCGACAGCCAATCAGAACTCACCGTCAGCCACGCGCTGGGGTTCAATATCTTTTGCCCTTTAAGTGTTCCGTCAAATTTCTATCGCATTGTGTGAAAAATGGAAATAAGTGAGCAGGAAGACTAAAGGTTTGAAACATTTCATTTTAAAATTTTTAAAAATACAATTAATCCTAATCATTATAATAATCTAAGAAAAGGTAAAAAAATGTAATAAAAAAGCCGTAAAATAAAATGATTCCTCCACTAACTAAACCTAAAATAACACTCTTCTGTCTCTGGTGTCAGCTCCCCCTCTCCCCCTCCTCACCCGCTGGGTGGCGTGGTTCAGCATCTCCTGCCAGGCGGAGTCAAACTGCCGGTTGTCCTCCTCCAGAAGCCTCTGCTCGGCCAGAGAGATGGTCTCTTTCGCCGCCCGCAGGACCTCAGTGGCTCCCTGGAAGTCCTGGGTCGCCTTCTGGGCCTCCAGCTGGGCCTGGAAGACAGAGGGAGGACATTATCACCATTATCACCAATATCACCAATATCACCATTATCACCAATATCACCATTATCACCATTATCACCAATATCAACATTATCACCAATATCACCATTATCACCAATATCACCATTATCACCAATATCACCAATATCACCATTATCACCAATATCACCAATATCACCATTATCACCAATATCACCAATATCACCATTATCACCAATATCACCATTATCACCAATATCACCATTATCACCAATATCACCAATATCACCATTATCACCAATATCACCAATATCACCATTATCAACATTATCACCAATATCACCATTATCAACATTATCACCAATATCACCATTATCACCAATATCACCATTATCACCATTATCACCAATATCACCATTATCACCATTATCACCAATATCAACATTATCACCAATATCACCAATATCACCATTATCACCAATATCACCATTATCACCATTATCACCAATATCAACATTATCACCAATATCACCAATATCACCAATATCACCATTATCACCATTATCACCATTATCACCATTATCACCATTATCACCATTATCACCAATATCAACATTATCACCAATATCACCAATATCACCATTATCACCAATATCACCATTATCACCATTATCACCAATATCAACATTATCACCAATATCACCAATATCACCAATATCACCATTATCACCATTATCACCATTATCACCATTATCACCATTATCACCATTATCACCAATATCAACATTATCACCAATATCACCAATATCACCATTATCACCAATATCACCATTATCACCATTATCACCAATATCAACATTATCACCAATATCACCATTATCACCAATATCAACATTATCACCAATATCACCAATATCACCAATATCACCATTATCACCAATATCACCAATATCACCATTATCACCATTATCACCATCAAAATGATCACAATCACTTCTGGACCCTTGTTCAAAATGCAATGGATTCTTTTTCAGATGCATCAAATAAACTTGTTCTTGCTGCACTGAGGAAATATTTACGCAGTGAAAACATATATTGCCGTATATTCACGTGTAGCTAATCTTAAATCCATTTTGATTGATGGAGCAGTGGAGAAATCCCTTTAAACGTATCGTCTGTTCTTCATGGAGCAGTGATGAAGTATTTGGCCATTATGAACCTGAATAAACGTTGAATTATTATTGCAGAAAAAACTGCACAGAGAGACGGATTGTTCAGGATGTGAAGCAGCTGAAGACAGTTTATGAAATATTAAATCAGAAGTTGATTCCACTGACCCAGTTTATGGCGACTGAGCTCCTCTACGCATTAAAACAATAAGCATGGGTTGAGTAGGCAGGTCTGCATTAGTTATGCTAAAAA
Organism: Leptoclinus maculatus; assembly: GCA_032191485.1. Taxonomy (NCBI): domain Eukaryota; kingdom Metazoa; phylum Chordata; class Actinopteri; order Perciformes; family Stichaeidae; genus Leptoclinus; species Leptoclinus maculatus. The sequence continues at coordinate 124,850 of JAVDOI010000200.1, forward strand.
AGACAAACGCAAATGTTCATTTGGGTTTAAGTGAACTACACCAAATCAAAGTTTTAATAGTATTTATGATTCAAGTTTGACTATTTAGACAGAATTATGGTCTTTGATTTCATTAGATTTTGACACCAACCATCACAGTAAAGGTGATTTAATCGCGTGATTAATTCTTTTGGACCGCACTCTCACTGACGATGACAATTTTAAGCGGCGATAAAGCAACGTAATATTTTTGCACTGCGAATAAAGGAATCGACCAATCACGTGCAAAACGAACCTATTCAAAGCGTACACTATAAAGTACAACACTTGATTACTTCTTTCAACCTTGATAAAGTCAGCGCAGACCAGATCCTCTCCTTCCCTTACCTTTCACAATAAAAGCCCAAGACGTACACACTGTAATTGTTTGAAAGAGGGAGCTCACATTCACTCATTTCTATAAGATATCTCACAGTACGTTAGGCGGTTTACCTCCGACAGACTGACAGACTCTCAACAGGACCTGGTTGGTCCTCTACATGGAGGACTCTATTCAAACCTTTTATTGTAAACATGTTGGAACCGTCACTAATTCCCATCGCTGCTCGTTTGAATAGTTACGCAAGATTCTCACAGCCGATTATTTTGCATTTTTTGTGTAAGTGTGTAAAGCTGAACAGTGAATATCAGTGTGTACGTGTTTGCCTTTTAAAAACGCTGACGCACATGTTCTGGATACCTGATCCACTCCCTAACTGTTTTTCTGTGGGAATCTCTCGACCTGAACGGATCCCAATGCCACACTTTAACTGAATAGGAAGAAAACATGCAGGCTATCAGCAGTTTCAGTCCACACATCCAGAGTCCAGTCTTCCACCGGCTCTCTCGGGTGCAGCCGCTCTGACACCACATGCTCTCCAGTAATGTCATTATCGATGGTCATCAACATGCCAGCGGAGCGAGAGACGCGCACACAGCCTCTGCCTTGTTGCCGTCATGTGTTGGTCTTTGTATTCCACGCTGACTGGATGCTACAGGGAGCCACGTGTTACAGTAATGTCTCCTGGCGTCTGTGTCACTGTCCTCCCTGCTGTGACGAAGGCAATGTTCTTCCTTTTATTCTAACACGTGTCGACCAACGTCTCCTTGGCCCTCCTTGCAAAGTGTCCTTGAGCAACACGAGTCGACGCGTTTTGTTCTTCGAACTACGCGCTTCATCGCTTTGTGTCTAGATGCAGCTCAGCGGTCGTGTTTCAGGATTTCTGCGGGTAGCTCGGGAACAGAACTTCCTCGTTCCCCTTTGTTTGCATCGCAAACAAGTGAAAACGGCAAAAATATTAGCGCAGAGGACAAAAGGATACATTTCACACCGTCGTGGCTGACTTTGAGTTCCAGACGCAGTCATTCGTGACAGAGTTTACGGTCGAAGACGTGCAGCGGAGAGAGGACCAAGGCTGCGGCTACATTAAGCACACGACACAGCCGCAATGCATCCTGGTACATGATGGCGCTGCGTTGCACGGCTTGATGAGCAGCAGGTTTCTGGGTCAACATACGAGGGATTTACAGCTTCAACTACAATCACCATCGACACCGATTGGACATTAAAGATGGCAAAGAGCCCCTTTAATGACGGCGACAGCCTCACGCTCCCTTTGCCGCCGTGTTTACGCTGGAAACGATGCCTTCCTTTCCTCCTCTCGGTCTATCTTTTCTCCATCTAGTTTCTCTCTTCTCTGCACTCTCCACCCGTCTCCTTCCATCCATCCCCTTCGCTCTGCCATCTCACATTCTCTCTCCTCTTACGTCGTTGGTTTCTCTCATTTCCCGTCCTCATCCGTCGCTTTCTGTATCCCACTTAATCCCTTTCGCCACATTTCTCCCTCTTTTCCATCTCTTTCCCTTCCCTATCTTGCCTAATCTCTCCCACTACGTCTCTCTCTCTTTCCATCTCTGCTCTCAGCATCATCATCATCTCTCTTTCTTCATATTTTAAATCGCTCTGCACGCAGCCCATGAAATGTTCAGACGGCCGCTCCTCCAGAGGGGAGGCGACGCGACGTGTTGAGTAATGCAGAGCTTCAGACGCACGGAGCCGAGCTTCTTCTTCTCCATCTCCGGGAGGAAAAAGGCAATTTGGCCTTTACAGGCGCTTCAATTATTCAAGAAGCCTTAAAACAAAGAAAACACGTTAACGTATTAACTGGAAGAGAAGAATGGAGGAGGAAAAGAAAGACCCAATGGACGTATTATCTATCCTGAAATCCACTCTACTCCTCGATTAACGAGAACAAATCCTGCCAAAATATTTCAGAATGTTCTTTATTTCAGCATCATTGGGAGAAGATTACTAGTACAAGGGGAGGAGGGCGAACCCGTGTTCACTCAATCCATTCAGAACGACATTTAAGACAAAAACAAATCTTCACCAGCAGGCAAATCAACTCGTATAATTAAATATCTGTGGCTTCAGTGAAACACTCACAATGGCTTCGGAAGCCTTTCATCGGTCGAACCCCCATGAGAGCGGGAGACAAAAGGAAAGACGGACGGGAGGACGGACAGAGAGGACGGTCAGTAAGTGTCACCATCAGTCAGAGCCGTCGGAGAACGACGTTCTGGGGGAAACGGGGCCTTTAGGGTTATAAAAAGACTTTCCATTGACCTCCACATCGACGCCCGAGACGACAGCGAGTGCTCGGCCATGTACGCGTGCTTCTCCCTCATTCATCCGTTCATCGTCTTTACATTCATGATAAGCACCATCTGTAGTGGTGTGACGGACCACTGTTGAACGGCGGATTAATGACACAGTTTAACGTGAATATATTTAGTAAAACATGTGATCAGGACATCATTGATGTCTCTGGTTATGTTATGTCCATTTTCTTCTTTTGTGCCGATCCGATCCGTGACTCTGATCCTTGATACGATCCGAACCCTGAGTTTTATGATCCGTTGCATCACTAACTAAGTAAGAGTGCTTTGACTGATCTATGAGGACACACAGGTCTGTTTACCACCATTAACACGAGAGAAGGTAGGAACGTTGGAGGAGACGGCATCTGTATTCAAAGCGACCCGATTTGGCCGAAGTCATTTTTTGATTATTTTTTATCTCAGCTCAAGTTTAGCAATTATTTTCCTCTAAAAGGTGAAGCACGATCTGGGACAATAACATCTATTATGGACGGCTGTTGAATGCCACGCAAGTCCTTTCTGTCCCGGCGTGACCCACTAACACGCAGCCTTCCTCGTAGAAAACACCACATTTGAAATCTCTGCTTTTTCCAGGAGGGAGGTGAACGAAACTGCGGCCGGCCTAGATAATCCGAGAGAGCCTCAGGGGTGAACGAACCAAACGTTACTTCCAACGGCGGAGGAAGCAGCCTCTGAAGTCCGCTTCACGGTCTTCAATAGAGAAATGAACCCAGATACGTTCAGGCTTTGAAGTAGAACTGCTGAGTTCAGAGGAAACGTTATAACGGTTTAGTTGAATGGTGCTGGATTCTTTTAATGATGGCAAACAAAGCGGTTCATTTACATTAGCAGGTCTCACAGAGAGACAGTTTTACTTCTCAAAGGCCGCGGTTACACTCGTCTTTTCATAATTTTTGTCGTCCGATCGGATCTTTTGCTCGCATTGGGACCCGATCAGCCGGACCACAAGCCGAGGTAGTCTGGCCCACATCGAGTTCAGGTCTCAGAGGCGTGTGGACAACACGTGGGCAAAATCAAGGCAAGGGAGGTGTCCAATAGTTGACATGGGTGACACCATATTTGGTCCATAAACAGAAGAAGTGCATCTAAGGAGCGTTACTCAACAAGCTCTCATTGAGTCACAGTCAAAGGTTTAAAAAAAAAAAACACCGTCAGAGCTGCACCAATGACGTTCCTGCAAGAGCTGTTATGCAACAACTGACCGACCAGTGGCATCACAACAAACGCACAGCGTCCCAGGTGGTCAAAGCCAAACCAGATGGCTCTGACTTTGCAGAGGCTGCCTCTGAAGCCTAACCCTCCAAATCCCCTCCATCTTCCCGTCCGTCCGTCCGTCCATCTCACTCCACCCATCAGCAGCATTCACTGTGGATTATGTCTGATGTGACGAGGGCTGCCTGCCAAAAACCGGGAGGGAGGGAGATAAACAGAGAGACAGAGAGAGAGAGAGAGAGAGACAGGAAAGAGGAAAATCTAGAGAGAGAAGGAATGACCCCAGAAGAAGACATTGAAAAATAAGACTAGAAGAAGAGAGAAAGAAGAAGAGAAAGATGCTTGAAGGGGAGAATTTGTGGAGAAAATGTATGTATGTCAACAACAAAGCTTTTCCCTAACCATCTATTTTTGCATAACCTCCTCTGAAAGAATATAATCTGCTCTACAAAGCGGTTTGCAGACATTTGAGACAAATTCATCTTTTGAATAACCTGGTGACCTTATTGTCCCATTGGCGGCCATGCTAATGAGATCGCTAGTTAGCATCTGGGAGCCTTTTCCTCTCTTCAATAGCCGAACAAAATGAATTGATGTACAATCATGACAACGACATGTCATGGGGGAAGTAAACAGCACAGTAGCAAAGAAATAGAACGAGGTTTGAAAAGCTGACCGACTACTTTAGCACGTTACCGGTTAGCGTGATAGCCATTAGCTCTCCAGCTACAACTAGCCTTGTGAGTTGTCGCCACACCTCGATGCTTTTAGCATTTTACCTCAGGGGGGGAACGCGGGTGAAATTGCGACATCTAAACCTCACCCTATCTCCTCATCAGTTGAGCACCCCGCCTCCCCCAACCTCACCCCTCCACTCCCCCATAGTCCCATCTGTCTGATGGGAGAATACACAGTTTGTGGCGTTGAAGCATGTTGTCTCTCTCTCACTCCATCCTTCACACTCACAGCTTCCTATTCCAGCTGCTGTCAAATCAAAATCTAGCGTAGCATCTTCTCAACGGCCCCGGTTTGCTCATCGTGTCCTCCCCCCTTTCCCTCCCCTCTTCTCCCGACTAATCCCCCCCCGACATCTGTCTAAACTCGAGCCACAGTCATGGTCACGTACAGACTCGAATCTAACATCCGAGGACAACAAGCGGGAGGTGATATCAACCAAAAGAGCTTACATTTGTCACAAGGTGTTATGACCCCATTTATATTATTGCAGCGTCCCGTCCTCTCCGCTCTAGTTTGGGTTGTATGTTCATTATGGTGCAAACGTTGCTCTCCTTAATGTCGGTCATTCTGATACTAAAATGCACCCAAAATGTGCACATCTGTGGTCTTTTATACGATTAGTGTATGGCTTTTTTGTTATAGAAGTCTATGAGAAAATGACTCTACTTCTCTCTTGATTTATTACCTCAGTAAACATTGTAAACATGAGTTTATGGTCTCAATCTCTAGTTTCAAGTCTTCTTCAATACAACATGATGTTCATTTAGTAACTTATGGTCCATTTAGAGTCAAACAGACCATAAAGCAGGGGATGCTTTAGGGGCGGGGCTTACTGTGATTGACAGGTCGCTACTGTACCAAGGTCACAAGGTTTATTGGGTCACATTGTCTTGGTCTGAAACACATGAAGACAATGACTATATGTACGTGCACTTCGTCTTGAATCTTCGCATAAAAAGTATGACAAGAAATCTCTTAAAAATCCACTCCACGCTTCCTTCATCCCAAGTCCAAATCATGTGCATTCCTCTCTCTCTCTCTCTCCCTCTCCCTCTCCCTCTCTCCCTCTCTCTCTCTCCCTCTCTCTCTCTCCCTCTCTCTCTCTCCCTCTCTCTCTCTCTCTCTCTCCCTCTCTCTCTCCCTCTCTCTCTCCCTCTCTCTCCCTCTCTCTCTCCCTCTCTCTCTCCCTCTCTCTCTCCCCCTCTCCCTCTCTCTCTCCCTCTCCCTCTCTCTCCCTCCCTCTCTCTCTCCCTCTCTCTCTCCCTCTCTCTCTCCCTCTCTCTCCCTCTCCCCCTCCCCCTCCCCCTCTCTCTCCCTCCCTCTCTCTCAGCAGGCCTTCAGCTAATCTGCAGACTCACTGTGTGCTGCTGCCGGTTGAGTGGACGGCCGCTTTAAATCAGCTTCTGCAAGCCGACACGTTGATGATTGAGTCATCCACTCTCACGTCAACGCACCATCACGATACAAAACCCAGTAGTACTCAGAGTATTCGCTGCTGCTCTGCTCAATCATTTGACCCTCTTTTACTGAACAGAATAACCAGCAAAGTGATTCAGCTACAAAATATAAAAAAAACTATAAATAGCAGAATAAAACCCCTTTTCACAAACTGGATCCAAGGAAAGCCTTTTAAATGTTTGTGACTCTTTAAAAATGTAAAAGAAACGCTCACGCATCCTGACTTCCTTATTTACATCTCCAGCCTCCAGTCTCTGGGAGATGAGGTGGAACGAAGAGCGACGAGCCCGATGAATATTTCATTACGTTAAAAAAAATAAAAACTCCCGCTGAAGGTTTAACTCCGTCCCTCCGGAGTCAGCGCTTAAAAACATGCGTCTTTCAAGCGATGTGCACTTAAGCGAAACTTTTCAGCCTCGTCACCCTGACCCACTTCCTCAACTCAGGTGAGTGCGTCTCTTCTTTTTTTTTTTTGGATCACCTGACAAACCTTCACCAGGGAGACCAAACAGGAATAGAAGCTGCTGTTTCCTTTACAGGAAGGTTCACAGGTTTTAATGTGTCCTCGAGCTAAAGAGTATCTGCTCACAAGCAGTTCTTTTGTCTTTGGAACAGAGAAGATCGCCCTCATCCACCTCCTACAATGAGGACCCCCGGGAACACAGGGATGCCCCCCTATTGACCACGCTGAAGATGTTGTTTTTTGGAAAAGCTAAACGCCAACAAATTTCATTAGATAAAAACATCTTGTGAATTTTGTAAAAGATTACATCTTTTGATTTTCAATGAATTTTGACTTTCGGACAATTTTTTGAACTACAACATGGAAATGTTTTCTGCGATCTAACTCTACAAATAGTATAATACTAATAATATTAGTACAACATTATGATTGAAGCTCTGAACTGCTTTGTACAGCTCTACTGGATTTAAGGTACATTCAAGGACTGAAAAATGAGTCTCCTTTCGTTTTAAAATTCCCAAACTTCCAATGATCTTTCAAGGCCGTAGTGGAGCTAAACAGGGAAACCCTTACTGTACTCACTCATAATCATAATAATAATAATGACTCACTCATGAATCATTAGCTGCCGGAGAGATGGCGGATATGCAAATGTAGATTATCTGACGCTCTCAGAGTTACAGGTCTGTATTTTATCTTCTACCTTGAGACACACGGTCAAATGGAGTCCCCACCCGAACACCGCTCCCTGGGCGCTGCCCGCCGCTTATCTGCAAATAATGCGTTTCTTATCAGGCCGAGTGGGAGAGAGCGATGGAGGGAGCACGGAGAGAAAGAGAAGGACTTTTCTGATCGTGAAAACAAAACAGTGAGTCAAGGTAAATACTGTCTGCGTACTGCGAGGACAAAACTGAGCGGAGATTGAAAATGTAGAAATGGAGGAAAGCAATGAGAGAGTAAAGAGTGGCAGAAGGGAGGTGGGAAGGAGCCAAGGGAAGGAATGAAGGAAGAACAAATTTATAGATAATAGAATATTTCATAAAAGACGAAGGCAGGAAGGAGTTGTTCCAAGAGGGTTAGGAAACAAAACAAAGGAAAGGTTTGTGGATGAAATAAATAAAAGTAAAAAGGAAAAGGTGAAAAAGAAATGGGAGATAAACAAGGAAAGAGTAGAAATATGGAAGAAAAAGCTTCATATGTACTAAGAAATAAAGATGAACATTCAGACTCAAGGAAAGGATCAAATAATAGAACAAGAGTTCGGAGGAAAACAAGACAAAGAAAGAAAGAGTTGCCAAGATCTCCGAAACAGATCCAACTGTCAATAACAAAGCAAGATCAAAATGAATACACCAATCACAAAGCCAAACCTCTGCTGCTGAAGCCAAACGTTGGACGGTGAACTGCGTCCAACACTGTACGGAGAGTCTGACAAAGAGACTCAGTGGGTCTTTAATTTGAGATATTTGTAGCTGCTGAATAATTAAAGTAAAAGACATGAAGGAGATTTGTGTGGAGTTCTGATTGTGTCAGGGGCCATTTACAAGTTTCTCAAAAAACAGCTTTATTATAAACATTAGACACCCACAGCCTCCGACTAACAACGTTTTTTTTTGGTTTCAATGATCAGTTCCAACAGCCTTTTTTTCACCATCTGTTCAGAAAAGACTAAATCTGTATCACGGCATAAACTAGAAGTGTTCCCTACAAATATCTCCAGCGCCGTCTTGTTAAAGATCCGAATGCCCTGAGGGGGGCAGCGGCTCGTTTAGAGATGGATTAGATATGAACGACAAGGAAAACAAGACGAGACGGACGGATAACTGAAGCCCCGCCAGGAATTTGGGGCCAGTTTGTTCATACTGAGCAAGAAGTATGAGCCCACTGTCTATCTGCTCTCTGTCCTCTAAATCTGATCTAAAAAGATGGACAATTATCCTTCACACAAATACAGGGATACCTGCACAGTATAGGTGATTACTATTGTCACTAATAGTACGTTAATTCAAAAGTTGCGAATCCACCTAGTTTTCCCGTAAACATGAGACTTGATCTAGTCTTGGCTGGCGTTAAAGACTTATAACCATGCTATCAGCTCTGTGAGGCTGGACACATTAATGCAATAACGTGCTGACATTTACAAGGTTTAATGTTTTAGTTTAGAGTGTTAGCATGCTAACATCTGCTAATTAGCAAAAAACATCTGAGGCTGATGGGAATGTCATTAGTTTTGAAGGTATTCAAAGTATTGGGACAATTTTGATCCAATGATGGAATTATATGGATCATCAGAGTCAGCAAGCTTTCATCCTCTGGGGACCACGAATATCTGAACCGAGTTCATGGCAATCCACTTCGAAGTGGACATATTTCACTCAAAACCAAAGTGGTGGACCATCAAACCATCAACAGAGTTGACCAGAGTACAAGACAGGGTGGTTACTTTAAAAAAAAAAACAATGTGGGGTAGACTCAAGTCTCTAAAACCACCAACCTGCTTGCTCCCCTCTTGGAAAGGGATTAAGATGCCAAAAACATTATGGTTTTGCATTTTTGCTGTAATGAGGGCGTAGTATCTATGGCTATTGGCTAAACTGTAAAAAGCAGTTTATGAAGCAAAAATGTCAAATGCTGGTTCCACCTTCTGAAAAGTGACGACTTCCTGCGTATTCTTAGAATCTTAAATTGTACGTTCGTGGGATTTGGACTGTTCGTCGGACAAAACCAATACATTTGTAGAAATGACCTCCACCATTTTACAGACTAAATGATTTATCGAAAGATGAGAAACAATAGCCGAAGCATCCAGAACGTTCTTTCCCCAGACTTTCTTTAAATGCTTGGGTGCTGGACTAGCACACAGAATTACTGCAGAGATCGAATAATAAAACCTCCACTGTAGCCATCAGAGAGGGACAGACACAGAGGAAGACAGTAAGTATTGGGGGGGAAAGACACAGAGAAGACGAACGATGAAAAAGATTGGAGAGCAGAACATGGCCGGCTTACCAAAACATGACATTTATCCCTCTCTGTTGATATAAAGCAGAACAAAGGCTAAATGTGGCCTGAGGGGCGTTTGGAGCGCAAGAACAGATGAATGCACCAGATGGGAATGATTTAAATAGGCCAGTGGATTCAGCCATGGTGAGGATAGAGAAGCTGGATGTGACTTCAAAGTGGTTTCAAACCTGGATGTGGGAGATAAATGGAAGATGCTTTGACTGAAAACATGTTCAGGTAGAATCATTATTACTGCTGTGGTTATGCATATGGAGTATCTCATACCGTCTTCGCCATCGCTGCGCTAAAAACAACACAATGGACGACGTTGGTAAAAAGGTTTGTGGTTTTGATGGCGACTATCAACAGAAATGTTCTCATCTCAAAGTTGTTCCATACGTTACTGCGAGGACAAAGTTCTTCCAATGCAAATGACCTCTTCACTACCATTCTGACGAATAACTGATCCGAACTGATCAAGACCGACGGCGGTTTAGGTAAAGTAGGACTGGACCCGGCCTGGACCAGGTGGAGTCGGACACCAAGTGGTTTTGTTGGCTGGAAATCGATGCCCTCGTCAGACTGAAGGTTGACCGCAAGAGGACGGCTACTTTACTTGTGTTGTTCATTCAAGTTCCAGGACTCTCCAACAGCCTCTCTAACTGAGCAAAGAGAGCAAAAAGTGGGTCATCGGCTAAACTCTTCTCCTAAACTTTAACTGAGTTCATTTGTCAGACGGATGTCGAGTTGAATTAGTCCGTGTGGTCATGCAGAAAGGGACGGTGCAGTATAACTGACAACCGTGTCCAAACTTGGTATCCATTACGGAGAAGAGGAGAGCGGGTGGGTTCAATTTCAAAATGTTTTGCCTCCCTGGAGGAAAACACGAACCCTGCCTCAACCTGATCTTCTGCATTTCAAATTGTCCTCCCTCTTCCTCCCTCCGACACTCGTCTTCTTCTTATTACACAGAATAAAAACCTTCGTCTCTTTCCATATTTTACTTTGGCTCTTGGCAACACGTTATAACATATCTCTGCACTTCCCCCAACAGATAAATGACCTTTCCAGGGACACAGAATAAAAACGCCACCCATAATACAAACTGTTTATTTCTGCTCTCCGAGCGGTGCAAACCAACGGCGTGCAGCATATTTTAAAGTGGAAGTGAAGCAGATACGAGCTTGAGAAGTGAAAGTAAACATCAAGAGGAGACAGAAATAAAATGAGGCCAGCAGGTGAGCCGACAGGTAGAAGGAACTACAACGATCACATGCTGCACGTCCTCATCTCAGTTCCCGCAATCGAGAGGCTCGGTACGCCACGACCACAGCGGACGACTCTTCCTTATTTTATTCTAACGAACAAACGCTGAAGTTAGCCGACCGTGTCTCTCATTTATATCTTAGTTTGCAGTTTGTTTGTAGACGCGTCTGATTTCCATGTGATCCTTAAAATCATAGTAATAGTAGCAGAAGCATCAAAGAACTTTGTGTAAATATATTTTTTTTTAAAAAAGGACATGCAGCTGAAAAAGCAGAAGTGTAACTGCAGTGTCACGTCACAGGAACTCTTTCATCACTGCCCCAATTTCAGCACGCTGAGGAACAAATTACCCCTCATATTAATAGAACTTATTAATCCCCTCGTCAAAAAAACCGAATGCCGTCGATCGAGATGGGAGCCGACATCCGAAGATGGGGGGGGGGGGGGGGGGAACTACATAATGAAGCCTTTTAGAGTCTCGGTCCGTCCTCGTGCTTCCTGACTGAGCTCCTACAGCTGTGTGGGCTGTTCCTCCTTTATTCACACACACACACACACACACACACACACACACACACACACACACACACACACACACACACACACACACACACACACACACACACACACACACACACACACACACACACACACACACACACACACACACACACGCACACGAAGCTGAAAAGGGAACTGAGATTGTGGTCTGAAACGATTGTGAAGTTGCACGCTCGTCACCAATTTCTGCATTTGAATGATCAACGAGACTGAAAGTTTCCGCATGAAAATTCTGCAACAGACCTGACTCAATCAACTAGCAGCTGCTTGATGTTTGGTAATAACGGTTTAAGAACAAATTGGAAGCCATGGAGATTAATTCCAAAAATAATACAATATGATATATCATTTCTTACACAGGTTACTGATTTCCTAAAATATTTCCTTTATCCCGCAGTGAAAGCGACCCTTGGACACTTGGATCCATCAGACATGTTGACACACAGACCAAAGATCTGTAGCAGTAACACAAGACCCAATTAGACCGGGTATACCGGGTATACAGGGTATAATTTGGACCAGGTCCCTCAGAACCGAGCGGACCCAGAGACCCTTCTTGAGGTCAAACGGTTCTGAATGATTCTACCACCCCTCCCTCCGTGCATTGTCCACTGACCTGTCTGGCCAACCTGCGGGCCTCCCAGTAGGGCTTGGACTCCTCCACAGCCTTGCCGATCTTCTTCACCAGTTCGTCCAGCTTCACCGTGGCCTCGACCAGAACCGAGCGGAACTTCTGCCTCGCGTCCTGACGGAGAGAGAGAAAAAGAGAAGCCTCGGTAATTCAGGTCAACACTGCGAAGAAATACAAAGGATACCAACATACCTTTCTGGATGTTTGAGGACTCAACTGAACTTTTACAACCTCTGCTTCACATGAGCTCCCTGAGCTATATCTGTAGCTCCCTCCTAGCATACAGCCCGCTGTACCACCACTCACTGCTTTCTCTATGCAGGGATCAATTAGGGCTTGGTATCGGTACTCTATACCTTTAAGGTATCGACCAAGTAGTATCAAAACTTCTCCAGTCAAACGATTCTTGCAAGCGTTCCTTTTTGTGCACAAAATAAAGAATAAAAGTAGACTACTTGTATGTTTTTGCTTGCAGCCAATCAATGGAAGCGTTCTTTGATTTAATGAGACGTCTTTTCGACTCTAAATGGACCATAACTTACTAAATGAACATCATGCTGTATTGAAGAAGACTTGAAACTAGAGATTGAGACCATAAACTCATGTTTACAATGTTTACTGAGGTAATAAATCAAGAGAGAAGTAGAGTCATTTTCTCATAGACTTCTATAGAACCAGAGGAGTCGCCCCCTGGTGGACACTAGAGAGAATGCAGCTCTAACACACTTTTGAGAAGCAGAGGTTGCCGCCTGGTGTTCGCTCTGTGCAGTGTTGCGGAAATTAGCTTCCATTCATGATGGGTATCGAATGAAGTACTCTAATGATATCGGTATCACTTTAAGGGTACTGGGATTGGCACTGGTGTCGTCATTTTTTCAAACAATACCCAGCCCAAAGGGATTTTTTTTTAGCCTGAATTAAAATAGGGAATACTGTCATTCCCTTAAAGTCTGCAATACAAACACCGAATAAAGTCTTCACCTGAATTAGGATGCCAACACCTCATTTGTTAAAAATAATATTAGAGTTTCATTGAGTTAAAAGGAGGCGGTAATATAAAAGGGTTTCATTTTAGACTGTGTTGGATTAAATCGGATGCTATTTATCCATCTCTTGCCAGTGAAAATGCTCCTGTCGAGCCTTTTAAACAGGTTTCTTGTTTTGCTCCCCTTGCACTTCTGAATGAACACTTGTTACATCTCCTGACAGGGCCTTGTAGCTCCTGAACCTTGAACTTCGCTTTACTAGCAGCTTGTAAATTCAATGAAATTAAACCTTGCTGCCTCTGCCGTGAGTCACAACTTCTCAGAACTGGAGCAAGTAAAAACCACAGACTTTCAAGATAAAACCACAAACACTAGGTCTAAATAAGGGATAAGAAACATTAGCTGGTAACCGTTAAACTTGATCTAATCTGGGCAAAGTATTCACACCATGTGTTATCCTGAGTGTCCCAATAAACACTGAAAAACAGATCAGAGCCAATCTGTCAACAGTAAAAAAATGAACGTCCGATATAATTCAGTTAACTGGCACGAAGCAAACTGTTACGTCTTAAGAGAGCTTTGTTTGGTTCACTTGTCCTTGTCGAGGGGAGATTCTCAGAATGATTTCAGCGCATCGCGGTCGTCTAATTGCCGTGAACAAAAAGAGCAAGAAGAGGAAAAACAAGTCAGAAACCGAAAAATTCTCTCTTTAACTCCCCATCTTCTTTAGCAGGGTCAGTTATACAAGTGACATCAGGGGGGGGGGGGGGGGGGGGGGGGGGGAAGGATGTTTTTGGCAGCAACCGGGCTTGAACCAATGGCCTTCTGTTAAAAAATAAAAAATAAATAAAGTTCCACCCCGCTGTCCCCAAACGTTCCCATCAGTTTAAAAAAGTGTTTGTGTGTTTTGTAGCCTCTAAAAAAAGATGTTTGTCCTAACATGAAAGGTTGCATCTGTCCAGCTGCGAAACAATCTTATTAGAACCGGCACCAAATAACTACACATCAAACAGCAGGTTTCAGCCCCAACAAACAGCTACTGACAGTCTAATTTGAACCATTTCAAGGAAACAACCACAAGGTTTGTCGTCCAAGAGGCTTCTTCAGGACTCCAGACTGGGGAGGAGTTCCAGACCTTTTGACCTCCTGGGTCAAAAGTTTCACGAGATAAATTGTTGACGTGACATAACTGAGACAAGGTCAAACTCCTCCCGACCGATTACAATCTCTAACCTTGTGGCTTGAAAGCTTATCAGCGCTCCGTCCGGGAAACAAGCTACTTGTGAGATAAAAACCACAAAATCCAAAGAGGGTTCGTTTCCGTCAAAGAAAACATATCGTTAGACCCATAAACCACGAAGCCATGCATTCAAGGAATGATGTGGTTTTACCAGTCAAAGCTGTGTTAATATGGGGACATCATCTTCCTACGTAGCTAGTAGCTACTGGCTGCATCACCAGGAAAATGTAACCAGAAAAATGGCCACGAAATAGACAAACAAACTAAAATGAACAGTATACGGCCCGTTACAGAACAGTCATAGATCGCAATTGGTGGCACGACATGTTTTACAAATACCGCTCGTTAATTTATCTTTTGCTAAGCCCCGCCCCCCCCCCAGCTGCTACACCATCAAACTGTCAGAGCTACGTTACCATGGAGCGCACACTGTCACTAACTGCACTTCCTGCATAAATATGATCAACTTAAGAAAAACAAAGGTTATATCCAGGATGTCAAACTGATCACAGTGTGAAAGTGAACCACCACATCACTCTGGAGACCGTTTCTACGTAGAAACGTAACGTTTTAGAAACATACATCTCCTTCCAACCTCTCTGGGTAACAACTATCACTATTAGACAACATTTAAACATCAGTTGTCGTTTCTGTGATGATTGCTCTGCTCTGTCTGCTTCCATCCAAAACAGAGTTCCTTTCAACTAAACTAAGACTAATTCCCCTCTACTAATCTAGATCTGTGCCACTGTTACATTTAGTTTATTAAAGCCACAATTATTCATGCTTAGGTGGAACTTCCCCAGAATGTGCTACGTTTCACATCAGCATTTCCAGCATGTCTGTTTCTTGAAATCACCAGCAGCTTAGAAATAAAGTCAAATAAAAGGTTCAGAATAACCAGAATTAAAAAAGGGTCAAAGTTCAGAAATGAAGTGTTCTCAAAACAGATGCAGCAGAAGTTTAAAGTCATGCATAATGGGGAAGTGAGGCGTGAAGAAACACGGTCTTTAGGGGGGGAACAATAAAAAAGACGGTATTTTATAAATCACCAGAGCACAAGATATCTGCTTATTGTTCTATGTTTATAGAAATTCTACGGACTTTGGACGTGTCTGACAGACAGCCGTTACCTTTTGGTGAACTTTAAATCTCAGAGCAGAGGAACCCTTTGAGGCCAGCGACGGGGGATCTCATTAGAACAAACCGGAGAGGAGAAACTGCAGCTGCTTGTGCGAGTGGGAAACGGGTACGATGATTTTGGGGTGGTTACCACCCACCGATGGACTGGAGACGCATTGACGTCAAGTAAATAAGATTTAATGCAACTCTTGGTTGAACGTTAGCAGCAAACTCGTCAGCTCATCCTCAACATATTGTTTTAAAATATGCACAATAAAAGTATAAATCTAGCTTATGTGTTGAGTAACTCACTGCTGTAAACGTCTGAAAGGCGTTACATGAGAACAAAATAACATAGTTAGTTAGCATGACCATCGAATGCATATTTAAGATCCTTTAGCATCGGTGTCGTTTTCATTCGAGTCAGCTGGAAACATTAAAAAGTCAGACGCGGACGGCAGGTTCAACCGACTCACGGCGCTAACGTGAATCAGCTGGCTAGCTGTCACTTGTGCAAAAACGTTTTACATTGTCAGGTATTCAAGGAAAGCCACTTTGGATTGAATCAAAAGGCTGAATTCAATTTCAACAGATCAAAAAACAAATGTCTCACAGACAATTTGTTGGACTTGAAAGACGGGCTTAAAAAGGAAACTCATGACACTTGATGCCAAAGTCCCAAAAGAAAGCGCTTCCTTATTGATCCTGCTGGAGACCTCTTGCCAAAAACCCACTTATTGACAAATCGTATTAGCCTTTCATCAAGCCAACGACAGGCTGCAACTTAGAAAAGAGTGCGAAACAGAAATAGTGCAGAACTTCACAATCAGCTAGATCTACAGCTGCCAAGTTCCTCCTCTATGTGGCTTTAAAAATGCATTCACCTCAACTGGCTTTCATGTCTTTAACTCGAGTCACGAGTATTCTACGACAATGAAAAACAAAAACTGTGCATCCTTACAATACACACGTCTTTTAATTCAAGACTTTTTAAAAACAGTCTTTCTTGTTGATGTGTTAGAGAAGGTTTTTATAGTTAGCAATCAGCAGAAGTTAGCACGCTAGCACAATAAACAAAGATGGTGAACATTCGGCATTTAGCTCAAAGCAAACGTCGCGGGTTCGATTCCCAGCATGTCCCGCTTTGCGGTCAAAGAAGCGTCTTGTAAAATGTTGGATAAACAAAGTTCATCTCCTACGAATTCTTCACAATAAAAGCGTATTGTTATTTTTGACTCTGGTTTTCCTCGTCTCTTCCTTTTGAGGAACTCCCATGTCGGGGGGGAAGATGTTGGAGACCTACGTTTGATAAATTCTCCGGATTGTGTGCACACGCCGTCCACACCTCACTGAGTAACCACGGCCTGAGACACGCAAAACTACCTCAGGGACACAAAAGAGGAAACAGTACAGGACAAATGTTTCAGCTCTGTAATCCAGCACACCGGATTTCCAGTGAAACAACGCCCCGTGGGGGGGGTTAAATCACTGACTTTCACTTTTAAGAGGAAGGAATCATGACCCTTTCTTACCCTTGGTGACCACAGTTTGTCAAATGTGGATATAAAAAAAGTCCTCAATGTCATCGTTTCATTTCAAAACCCAACAAAGAACTGTCCAAAAACACTCCACGGTTCATAACACGTGAAATGCAATAAAAGGTGTTAAAGCTACACAGCTAACAGTTAGGAGAAAGAGAGCTCATAACAACAGACGGAGCCGAGTGCAGAGTCTCCGGCCTCGGACGCTCGCGCTCTGACGGATTCGCCTCGTCAGCGCCCTGAGGCGCTATGTCTAGAACTTGTCGTTATCCGCTAAATTTAGCATCACCGGGACACTCGGCTTCATTATTACTGCAGTCACTCTGCCTGTTCCTCTCATCGGCAGTAAGGACGCAGTAAGAAATCAAAACGTCTCTTTGGGTTAAGTGATGATCTCACACTAATGCTGCTGGCCGCTGGAGATTTCTACCCATGGAAATAAAACTAGGCTGACACGAGTGGGGGAATTTTGGATCGGCTTTGGCAGGAGGAGATTAATCCTGGCAGGGAATCAGAAAAAGGATTTAAGCACGTTGCGTGTTCATGTGCTGATGAGCAGAGTAAACTGGACGTTCACAGGAATATCTGGATTCAAGGTCCTGAGATTACAAATATCCATTCTCCTTTAGCGTCCTCTAAAGGCAGAGGAAGCCATTTTTATGATTCTTTCTTGACTAATTGAATAATCGCTTAGTCCAGAAAAATGTCAGAAAATAGTGAAAAATGCTCCTAAAGCCCCAGTCCCACCAAAAGCCGGATATACTACGGATGTCTCCGGATACACTACGGATCAGTTCCGGGGTCATCCGGGAGTGGAACCGTAGTGAAACCGTAGTCAGTCCGGGACGATCCGAGGGGGTCCGTGATGATCCGTAGTAAAACCGTGGCGATCCGTGACGTATCCGGGAAGACGAGCGGCTCGCCGGACGTACAACTAACATCCGGGGTGATCCGTGATCATCCGGGAATGGAGAGGGGGGGCGGGGTTGATCGTAGCGCATCCGGGAAGAACCGTAGTAGGACCGGGATGAACCGTAGCGTAGCCGTAGTATAACCGTGTTAATCCGGGATGAAACGGGAGCTAGTTGACACCCCGGATCACCCCGGACAGGGACATCCGTAGTATATCCGGCTTGCGGTGGGACTGGGGGCTTTACAGGTTCCCAGAGCCAAACCAAACGTCATAAAGTTTCTTATTTTATCCGACAACAGCCCAAAACCCGTTTTACGTTAACTATCACGACAAAGACGACTAACTAGACGACAAACTAGTCCACGTTGTGCTGAGCTTGAACCAGAAGCCATATCAAGGACTAGACAGTCCTGGTCTATAAGTTTGTACTTTCGTGTGATTTAATGTCCGTATTATCATAACAGCACACTATACACCAATCTATGCTAAATATTATTAATGCAAACTGTGATATTTGTAAAAAGAAAATCAGGAACAGTAAGGCTGCATTTAAAGATTCTTCTATTAATAAATATAATGATTATTTTCGTCTATATTATTTCGTTTGTCTAGCAACGAGTGAAAACTCCTCATTGTAATAATTACATTTATTTTTAACAGTTTTTTTTGTTTACACATAAAGAACGATTTAGTGTGTCATGAGCGTTTTAAAAGCCCCCCCCCCCCGACGGTAGCAGGTCACAGTCCTGAACAGCAGACGTCTTTGTTGCGACATGAAAACAACTTGACTTGATTTGGTAGCTTGTGGAGCCATAAAGAAAGGGCAGAAACTTAAATCAGTCACGGTTTTAACAATCGACACAGTGTTGAACACACCAGGCACATGGCCGACGTCTACGGGGACAGAAAGAGGTTGACCGACCAACAGACGACGAGATACCAGACGTACAACGGTCGATACCAGGAACAGTGAAATCACACGATTCTCGATAAACTCAATACCACGGTGTAGAGCAAAAACACAACGATAAGGTTGTCCACAATAATATAACAGTTTCCTCTTTCTGAGCCAACAGAATGTGATTACAGATATTTAAACTGAATCTATCAAACACAAACCATCATCATGATTTTGTTTCTTGCCAAGTAGTCACAAATTAAAGCACCGTCAGGGCACGCTCTACATGATGGAACCTGATCACAAACGAAACGTAAAAAGGTCAACTACGATCCATTCCGTCCCTCTTTCACCGGATAAACACGCCCGTCACTGAGAACAAAGCCCTGTGAACCAATGACCTCTCAGCTGACTGACACCAGGCACAGCGGAGAAACACGACACGACTTTGGACTTTTACCTCCGTAAAGACTCACCGAATACTGCTGACCCACATAAAAGTAAGCCAGACTTTATAGGGTTTTAATGGCATTCAAAGATCAGTTATGAAGTCAGACTCCGAACTCTGCCTGCTTGATCACCGCTAATTGATCTGAAGAGTCAAAATCTCTACAAGGGATCAAATTAGTTTACTGTAACACATTATGTCAGTGAGATTTCATGTTTTTAACCGTGCGTGTGATTTAATGCACCACCAGTCAAACACAAAGTTAACCTGCATCAACACATTCGATGCAAACGTGTGCGTGACTGACCTCCAGCGCCGTCTCACATCTGTTGATGTCGTCGGTGGACTGGTTGAGTTTCTCCAGCTCCCCCTGGAAGAGAACCACAGAGAGGTGAAGCAACAGAAAGAGACGGAGGAGAGAGAGAGAGGGGTGCAATATGTAACATCTGGATGTATAAGAGGGGGCACCCAGCAACATCTGGACTGAATCAAGAGGAAAAATGAACAGAAAATATTCACATAAACTGTCTGGTGTTTACATTAGTCCATGTTCTTTAAGAAGAAAACAACGTCAGCTGTGAATTAATATAATATTAAATAACAAATAACCCAATTCATGTTTTAAAGCATGCACCAGGCGGACAACTCCGGTTCTGCCGAGTGAAACCTGCTTTCTCTCTAGTGTCCACCAGGGGGCGACTCCTCTGGTTGTATAGAAGTCTATGAGAAAATGACTCTACTTCTCTTGATTTATTACCTCAGTAAACATTGTAAACATGAGTTTATGGTCTCAATCTCTAGTTTCAAGTCTTCTTCAATACAGCATGATGTTCATTTAGTACATTATGGTCCATTTAGAGTCAAACAGACCATAAAGCAGGGGATGCTTTAGGGGCGGGGCTACTTTATGATTGACAGGTCTCTACGTCACTCCTCCTCAGTCCAAATTCGTTCATTGGTTGCGAAAAAAACAACAACATGGAGACGACCGTTATCCAAGATGCCAAAATCACCGAACTGAAGGCTTCAAAACATCAGTCCACAAACCAACGGGTGACGTCACGACGACTACGTCCACTTCTACAGTCTGTGGGATGCACTGGTGGGACAGTCTCTCTCCTGGTAGAGATTCCGATACCTGAACGATTTCTACTCCGATGCCTCTTTTCACCAAATTTAAAATCCGTCTCTCACCGTGAGGAAATCATCGGCTTTGTTTGTTATGAAAGGTAACATGAATCCAAAGGTGTCGCTGTGGGAGGAAATACTGAGCTCAACAGCTGTATTTAACTTTCACATCTGGACGACAGCTTAATGAGCTCAGTATCCACCTCGATTACCAATCCGGCCAACAGTCATTTCAATAAAAACAACATTGTTCAAATTATTCAAAATCACTTTAAACTAAATACTTGTTTGGTCACTGCGGTTGAGGTGACATCACTTTGGGCCTTTGATACTTGTCTTAATCGTTATTGGATCAATTTGCCTCTTAAAAGATTATTCAAATAAAACAAAAGGGAGGAAAACATCTTTCACCGGCAGACGAATGCGACCGGTGAGGAAGGAGCACAGAAACCTTTGTCGAAAGGGATCATAAGCCAGAAATTAATTAACGGATAAAGAATGTATCAATAAATTAACAGTTAATGAAAATGATGGGCGACACCAGGACCTCTGGATATAATAGTGTGTTTAAATATTTTTAAAGCTGAAAGATTTGGCAACAATTTTGATAATCGATTCCTAATTGAAGTCATTTTTAAAGCAAAGATACCAAACGACCACAACTTCAAGCTTCTCAATTTTGTTTCCGGGAATTATTAAAATTAATTTGTTGTTGTTTTTGGATGGTTGGTCGGACAAAAGATGTCAAGATGTTACCTCTGGCTTAAAGAAGATCAAATAATTAATTGAATATTCGTGAAAATAATCAAAACGATATAATTGTTAGCTGCAGCACTATTAGAAACCTGTTTTTAAAGAAACAATTAGTCGATTAATCAATTAGTTGATGAACAGAAAATTAATCTGCAGCATTTTTTTTAACAAATGATTAATCAAGTTATTTTCAAGCAAAAAGCTTAAAATGAGAATCATGCATTGTAGTTTGATTTATATTTTAAAAACCTTTGATCATTAGTCTGTTTACAGTCCATCCTTCATCTGCTTCTATATAAGAGTTTCAGATTCATTCATTTATATCACGTTTACGTATTTTAACCTCATTATTATATGTACTTTACTGAAAGGCTGTAACTTTACTCTGAAAAGCTCTGCAAAAAAAATGATTTTCAACTCATCTGTTATTGTTTAACATAAAGATATTTTTGACTTCTAAATATCACTCAGCATGGAGTGGATTTGCTTTCTAACACATTTGCATCAATATAACCAGCATCTGTGGGATTGATTATGAATATCAAAGCATTTACATTTAAATCAAGAAAAACATGGAGAATATGCAGATCATGCTGGTGCAGCGGTGTGCAGACAGACAAGGCTGGACTCCAACCAACCAGTGTCGATACATACAAATATAAATATAAATATAAAACACGAATCGATACTAAGGATGCACAGACAGGTACCTGGATTCTGGGGTCCACTTCCTCGTCGTCGTATTCCGCCTCGTCATCCGTCCTGAGCTCCTTCTCTAAATGATCCATGTTGGAGGTGAAGGACAGATGTAACGAAGCCGAACAAAGAGACGTGACAACGGGGCGCACAGAGACCACAGACTCCTCTGTCTCCGGCCGGGCACCAGACGTCGGATTCACGAGTTTTTTTGTTTTTTTTTTACTTCAACGTCCACGGTTTATATTAATTCATTTTAAAATAATAAATGTTTTTTTTCTCTCGAAGAGGAACATCTCGGCTTGTATCCACCGGTGGTGCCGAGTAGCAGCAGCGTGTCTCCGCGCGCAGCTCTCCCTCCACACTGAGCCCGGTGCTCAAATGTCCAGAGCTCTGCCTCAGACCGGGAACGCCCCCTTTGTGAGTGTCGGTAGACTAGAGAGTATGACAGGTCATTAGTGCCGTGTTGTGGCGAAACCAGGCGGCAACCTCAGGTGCTACAGAGTGAAGCCGATGCCTACTGTCCATCAGGGGGCGACTCCTCTGGTTGTATAGAAGTCTATGAGAAAATGACTCTACTTCTCTCTTGATTTATTACCTCAGTAAACATTGTAAACATGAGTTTATGGTCTCAATCTCTAGTTTCAAGTCTTCTTCAATACAGCATGATGTTCATTTAGTACATTATGGACCATTTAGAGTCAAATAGACCATAAAGCAGGGTATGCTTTGGGGGCGGGGCTACACAGTGATTGACAGGTCTCTACCAGAGACGTATACGGCGTCTCTACGTCACTCCTCCTCAGTCCTGATATGGTAATTTCATTGTTTGCGGAGATACAATTAGTGCTGGGCATTATTATCGCGTTAACGCATTAATTAATTAACGCCGACAATTATTTTATCGCGCGTTAACGCAGTTTAACAAGAACAGGCCGGCAGCGAGCAGTGAACAGCTGTTTGTGTGGCGTCTCTTCCGTCTCTTCCTGTTTCCTTCACCTACATTCCTCTGGGTCCTAAGTCCCTCCCTGTACAGCTTCTTATCACCCTCTATGTACCATTGTACATTTATAACAAATACCACACATATTACGGTAATCAGCGTTGCATATGTGTCTGACCAAAATACCAAAAAAAGCAAAAAAGAAATGATTCATTTAAATCATTTTTTTTAGAGTTTTTAAAGTGTTTTTGTTTGTAATATGTATAATAAGCATATCATTTAGTTATCGCTACTGAGAATTTAACAAACATAAAAACATGACGTAGATAGGTTTGCAGTTTTCAAGGTGTATATTTCAAATTGCATCTCTTACACACATGAAGATAAAGTTGTGAACACCGGCTGAATATCTATTAGAATAATTATAAGTGTATTATAACTGCTACTGTGTAAAGGGAATACTGCTGTTAAAAAAACCTTATTTGTTTAAAGTGTTTGCAAATCAAATGTTATTGCACTTTTGTTCATATAGCAGTACTTTTAAAATAAAAGTGCACAATACACTACTTTTGAATTCATTATTGAATGATGCGCATAACAATGCGATTAATCGCAATTAATCTAAAAAAAAAAATGCGATTAATCGCGATTACAAATTTTAATCGTTGTCCAGCACTAATAAAAATACATGGCGACGGCCGTGAAACAAGATGACAACGACGAAATCAACGAACTCAAGGCTTCAAAACGGCTTCAATGGGTGACGTCACGATGACTACGTCCACTTCTTATATACAGTCTATGGGTGAAACCGATCAGGAGTATTTATTAAATATTTATTTATATATCTATACCACAAACAATATTTTTTTCAACCGTAACCATATGCCGACATCTTGACATTTCAATCCACACTTGCCATTTACTACACTGAAGTACATATTTGAGGTACTTGTATCAGGGTTGGGTAGTAACGGATTACATGAAATCAGGAGCTATGTAATCAGATTACATTTAAAAAATATAATCAAGCCAGATTACATAAAAGGGAAAGAAAAAATCATATTATAGTTACATTGTCAAGGATAACTTGATTATATTGTTTATTACATATTTAAAATGTGGACATTTTTAACGATGATTTATGGATAATGGAGTTGTGTTTTTCCTTTTTATTTACATTGAAAATGAAAGGAGAACATTTTGAGTCAATGTTCATTTGCGTTACCAAAGTTACCAATAAAGGTTTTGGTGTGACTTGATTTGACCAACTGGAAATTAAAAATGTATTCTATTGGTTTTATACGGTTTTGAGATGTTTGAAGAAAATAAATATTTGTGGAACTCAAATTCTTGTGGCTACGTCCATTTTTTTTAGTACAATGTGCAATATTTGGGACGGTCAAACCAACGCAGGACTTGTAACAAGGAGACCAGTGTTCGGGCCTGGTGTCCCAAAATGTTTTGGTTATTTTAAAGTTACGATAGTGGCGTAGTTTTTGAACATATCTTACTTAGTTTACATATAAAAACTGCAGATTTAGAGGGATGTAATGGACTTTTCGATCCTCTACGAGCCATTTATTTGATATCTTTAGTTAGCCTACTTTAAAAAGACTTTTGCATAAAAAAACATATGAAGAACTTAAGAAAAATTGTATTTCTTTAATTAAACTACCCAACAGTTTAAACAAGTATGATTAGTAGATTGGCAGAAAAGCAAATGGCAACTATTTTTAAGTCCTTTTTCATGTGAAAACATCTCGTGGTTCCAGTTTCTCAAATGTGAAGATGTGCTGTCTTTCTTTTGTTGTAATTCTAATCAAGCTCTTGCTGTCTTTTGTCCACTACAATCCAAAGCCTGTCAATAAACTTATTTTTTTTTTTTTAAATGTAGCAGGACTGCTTCATGGCGATGTTATATATGGAAGATTGTTTGTACCAATTGTTGTGCAGAACTTGGATTTTATGGAAGCATAATGCATTCACTTAAGAGGAATTATTTCCCTGTTTTTCTGAATTAACAAGATTAATATAGGAAATACTGCCAGAGCTGTTTACTAGGACAGCAGCCGTCAACAAGTTGCATAAAGACAATTTCATCAAGTTAGAAAAACAGACTATGAAACAACATGTAATATAATTATGGACCTTTTTCAGTTAGATATGGAGCCTCACATCACACACAGTTCTGCGCTTTAAAGTATGCTTTCATTTAATGGCATGTGATGTTACTAATTGATTCATTTCTGTCAGATTAACATCAAGACTTTTCTCTCTTGCCTCCGTTAATGCCCTAATTTAAAGAAGAATTTGTAGTTAAACAAACGTTCATCTGTTGGCCTCAAAATGCTTCGAAATGTCAGAGTTTTCTCTTTCTCTAAACTGAAGGTCTTGTTGAGGCTATAATATTAACAGGAGTCCAGCGCTGGCCTGGTTTGTTGACTAGTTACTGCGCATGTGCGCCAAAAATAAGTTCGCTGAATTCAGGTTTCAAAATAAAACATGTATTTAATAACAAATGCAATCTGAATTAACTATCGATAGTAAAATGCTCTCGAGAACAGCTTTCACACACACTCCAAACAGGAAGCTTGTTACCTGAAGGACGAAATGTGATGAAGAGACTGAAGACTCATTTGAATCTCCTTTCATAGTCTGTAAAATATCTGTCTCAAATTCTATTGGCCTAAATCCAGCTGACTCCTCCTAGCCTTAGTCAGCTGACTCCCTCGTCGTCTCCTATTGGTCTCCGTCTGTAGCTCCTCCTTCTTGGGTCCCTCTTGGGTCCTCGCTCCAATCCTGGTGTCCTCTGTTAAAGCCCGACTTAAATTCCTGTCTATCCCTATCGACTATTCTTACAGATTAATACATTCATTAATAATACATCCAATAATTGTCTCTTATGGTTCAACACTCCTATAGTAAACATATTGTAAACACACTATACACTTGATAAGTATTCTGGTACTTCCTGATACTTTGACACTTTTTACAAGCATATGTGCGGCATTTCCACGATGCTTCCTATACTCATACTGTAAAGATAATACATCTCATAGATAAATATATTGCAACTCTTTAACCCATGGTAACATTCTTATTATTTTGACACTTCTATTCACCATAAGAGGTGCTAATCATCATACTAAACTAATTCTAATACTAAAATCCTACTAATTCTATCTTTAATACTGAAATCCTCCACAGTCTCCAATGAACCCTGCACTGTTTTTGTACTATAAAACTATGAATATATTCATCCGTTTTTAACCCCCAAAACACCGCCGCTGACCTGAAGGACATCCAGGCTCACCTCAGCATGTTCTGCGTCTCCTCGGGCTGCTGGTGATTTGTCTGAATAACAGGATGTGTCAAACTCTGGGGTTTTTAAAGGGGGAAGAAACAGACTGCAGTGTCCTCTCGCTGCTCCTAAACCTCGGTCACAACCCCTGGCTCACGGACTAGTTTACTGTCATCAGGATAAATAGGACGATCTGTCTTCAGAAAGGTAATTGTCATTGATGTATGGGAAATAGATTTGGGTTATGCTGTGGGAGCATAATGAAGACTTATGCACCTTCATTTTCATTTGAATAAAACATGTAAAGGATTCAGTTTGAAAATACATTCATGAATTCATCAGTTTCAATTGAAGTGAATAAGGGTAACCTTTGAAGAGCTGCTTCTATGACTGCTGTGTTAAAGTATCTTATAATTTAGACTTTCCCATCAGAGAAAGAGCGAAATTAGGATATTAAAAGTCATAATTATGACTTTCTATCTCAACATTTCGACCATGGGGATATTTTTATTTTTAAGTCTAACTTTTCATTTTTTTTGTAATTATTTTGTAATTTTAATTTTTTTTTTTTGCTGGTGGATTCGCGGGCCACATAAAATGACGAAGCTTATGAAGCTAATAAGAAATATGTTCACATTTATGATGCATTTATATCTGTCTCACAGAGTAATATGACGTGGAACTATCTTAATAAATGTCATTTTGTGAGGTCTTCCTAGCAGGGAAGCTAGCAGCACATTAGCACAGTATTCTGACTTTACACACACACACACACACACACACACATATATACAGAAGCCTCTCCTCTTCCAGAACAGACATCTTTACATAACCATTACTTTGTGATGTTATCACATACAATTCTGACCAAGTTACTGTATCACACCCTCAATAACAGGACATTTACATGTTATCACAGAGTTTAACCATTAAAATGCTAATCTGTCAGCTAGCTAGCTAGCTAAATACAAGAGTCACTCACTTACCTCAGAGAAGATGTCAAAGAGGGGGGAAAAAGCTGACGTAAAGTATTTAAACCAAAGCCATAAACAACAAGCCAATCACACTTCTCCTATCAGAAGAGTCGAATCTGATTCGTGCTGTTGTCCGTTTCCTCCCCAGCAACAGCAGATTGATTGGCTGAAAGGTTCAGTCAATCAGAGTGAACTTCTCATTTTGGCCACTAGCGCGAATTTGGAGGCGCTGTTTCACCCCTTCCATACAAGTGAGGAGACCCCGTTTTCCCCTTTGAGTGACAGATGTCCCAGCATCCACAGCAGCTGACTACAGTAAACAGCCTTTACACAGAGTTTTATCACGGCTCTATCTCCGGACAAACAGTCAAACATATCAAACTTAAGTACGGCTTGTCATGTATATATGAGTAAACTGTTTTTATAGTTTGCTTAAGTGTTGTTTAGCATTGTCAGGTTCTAACTGGGTTTGTTGTTAGCTAACGTAACGTTAGCACATCGAGGTTACGTATGTAACGTGTATATTAGCTATATATATATACACACACACAATTCTTATTTGTGTTGGAGCTGGGCTAGCAGCTTTCCCCTGCTTCCAGTATTTGTGCTAAGCTAGGCTAAACACATCCTGGAGATTAAAATGAGGTGCAGCTCAGTGTACTGCGGAAGGTACTCCTAATATTCTAACACTGGTGTGAGATGAGATATTGAGCAGCGTGTACCATAGATTGTACATTAATGAGGCTGTGTAAAGCTCAGGATGTTACATAACAGCATGGAGGCCGACGCTCGTGAGAGAGACCTTGATGCAAGGCCGGACACCTGACCTCCCTGTTCCCGTCTCTTTGACTTCCTCTCCGCTTCCTGACGGCGAGGGAACGAGGAACTGGGAGAGCAACGTGAGATTGAGCTCTGCTTTACTGATTCTGCAAATTAAGGAGCTCAGAGGTCCCAACACCCTGACAATAGGACATGAATGTTGAAGACAAGGGTATAAGAGATTTTAAAGGTGGGTATAAACAGACACTGAATGAGGAAGCTGTGACACCATTATTATTATTATTATTATTATTTCAGAACATCATTTTTTGAGGTATTTGACACCAAAAACACAGTATCATGTTGTAGAATGAATGTTTATCTGTGGTGCATCAAACAGTTAGACTACTTCATGAATGTGGGTTATTATAATTATAGGGTGATAAATCAAAAAAATAATGACACGACGGTGGTCAACCTTCAGTTCAATCAGTCGTTTAATCAACAGCGACAACATATTTCAAAGTCAAACTTTATTGTAATGTTGCCAAGTAAGTTAACTCTTCAGAAAAATACTTTGAGATGTCAGAAAAGCAGAGAGTGTAAGCTGAATGCTTCACACCGCAAAGGATTTCCTGTCTTCATCATGAACATATTCATCAACATGGAGCCAAAACATGGCTAAAAATATGAAAACATCCTCTAGTGGTCACCAGCGGTTGGTACAACTCAATATTTGCACAAAGTCCTCACACTTTCTCGTCATTTCATCTTTGAAAATCATTGAAACTGAATTTGAATGCTGGGATTCAGTGGTATTGCTTTCTAGAGGCAAGTTCATTCAACACAAACATAGTAGCAAGAGTTTTGTTTTTAACTGAAGGGAAATCCCCATTCTTTTGTAACAGAAAAGTAAATAAATGTCAGTGATAAGTCACAGTCCAATGTCAGCAATGAATAGTTAGAACATAACAATCGTAGAAATGGAACAAATAGAACAGATTACAAGAAAACAACCCTGCACGTTAGCACGGGAGTCAGAGTTCAGCTGATTGAGGGTTGTACTCATCCAATCACAAACTACAGCAGTGGTCGTTGCAGAACCACCTGGTGGAGATCTGCACTCTGAGGGCATCTTTCTATTTTTAGCTATGGAGAAGCTTAGAGCAATACAAACCAATCAGACATTATACAATCCATCCGTTATCACAAACAGAACGACTAACGGTGGTTGTCTCTCATATGATTAATCATGTGGAACTTCAGAGGTGACTTGTGCTGAAAGCTTTTATCACAAACTTCACTGCAACCAGAACAGCTAAAAGGGATTCTCTCCTGTGTGAGTTTTCATGTGTGTCTTTAAAGTTGAACTGTGGTTAAAAGATTTCTCACAGACAGAGCAGCTGAAAGGTTTCTCTCCTGTGTGGATTCTCATGTGTGTCTTTAAAGTTGAACTGTGGTTAAAAGATTTCTCACAGACAGAGCAGCTGTAAGGTTTCTCTCCTGTGTGGGTTCTCATGTGTACCTGTAAATGTGAACACTGGTTAAAAGATGTCTTACAGACAGAGCAGCTGTAAGGTTTCTCTCCTGTGTGGGTTCTCATGTGTCTTTGTAAAGTTGGACGCTGTTTAAAAGATTTCACAGACAGAGCAGCTGAAAGGTTTCTGTCCTGTGTGGGTTCTCATGTGTACCTGTAAATTTGAACACTGGTTAAAAGATGTCTTACAGACAGAGCAGCTGTAAGGTTTCTCTCCTGTGTGGGTTCTCATGTGTATCTTTAAAGTTGAACGCTGGTTAAAAGATGTCTTACAGACAGAGCAGCTGTAAGGTTTCTCTCCTGTGTGGGTTCTCATGTGTACCTGTAAATGTGAACACTGGTTAAAAGATGTCTTACAGACAGAGCAGCTGAAAGGTTTCTCTCCTGTGTGGGTTCTCATGTGTCTTTGTAAATGTGAACCCCAGTTAAAAGATTTCTCACAGACAGAGCAGCTGTAAGGTTTCGCTCCTGTGTGGATTCTCATGTGTGTCTTCAGATTTCTATTTCTTCTAAATGTTTTCTCACACTCAGAGCAGCTAAATAGTTTCTCACCAGCACTACGTCTTGAATCACTAACATGGACTTCATCAGGTTTCACAGAGTTTAAACCTGACTGAGGTTCTCTGGTCTCCTTCCAATCATCAGTGTCATCAGTGTCAGAAGAGTCTCCAGTCTTCTCATCAGTATCTGGTTCTGGATGTCTATCTGGATCTGAGTTCCTGCCTGGTTCTGGTCCTCCACAGTCCTCTCCATCAGCTTCTGTTTCCATCTGTTCAGTTTGTCTTTGATGAAGCTGTGAGGACTGAGCTTCCTCTTCATCATCTTCACTCTTCACAGGAGTGAATGAGAACTTGATATCAGCCTCCTCCAGACCTTGAAGCTGCTCTCCCTCCTGACTGGTCCAGAGTTCCTCCTGGTCCTCTTCGATGTGTGGGGGCTCTGGGTGCTCCTGTTCTTCTTCAATGTGTGGGGGCTCTGGGTCCTCCTGTTCCTCTTTAATGTGTGGGGGTTCTGTGTCCTCCTGTTCCTCTTTAATGTGTGGGGGTTCTGTGTCCTCCTGGTCCAGACTGGACTCCAGCTGCTCAGGGAGAACCTCTTCTTTAACCACCAACAGCTGCTGGACGTCTGCAGGAAAACAGTAAACACACACAGAGACGTTACAAAGAAATATTAGTATTGAGCAAATAGTCTCCTGTAGATACACTTTTCTTCCTGCCATCATTCCCTCTTACACTCCGTGTGCACAGTTACCAAACAGACATGCCGACACAAATCGTAAAGACACAACGCACCAGCAGCAATGAGGTCATCAATAAAAAGAAATCCCTTTCCAGTGTAGCAATGGAAACAGATGATATAATATTTTAATAAACTCTTATGTGACCATGAACATATGAACCATTTTAGAATTCAACAAGCTGCAAAATCCACGTGGTGTTATCAAAGAGAACAAACTTACCCGTACGTACTGTTCATATTTAATGCCTTCACAGTATGGTTCGGGTCAATTCTGACCCAGAACAAGAATTCCCTCATAGTGTCTATACCTAATTTTAGACTACAGATATATTTAGAATGTCTAAATAGCCTATGTCTCATTAATAAATGTATGATTAATCCTCAGTAAATGTTTCAGAGAGCAGGGAGAGTGTATTTTTTAAGTTTTACAACATTCGTTTTTGGAGAACAACCTCTACTATTACACATTATCATGTCCTGTTTTACATAAGACATAAAAACATAAAAGCCATAATGACTTAAATATGTTTTATTGAATTTGAAAATGTCATGAACATTCTGGAACTGTTGAAGTTAATAATGTTTAATCATTGCAACCATTAAACGCTGTCCTCACTGCTATATCATAAGAAATCATAATTATCAATATTCATCATTTACCACTAAGAGCACAAAACATTCCATAATAAAATGCTTATTATCTTCCTGCTCTGACACATCCTCCAAATCATCAACCTCCTCATGTTGGAGGAACAGATCGAGGGCCTGTTGCACACTAAATCTAGCTGCCATGATGTCAGTCACTGAAATGTCAGCTCAGGTACCTTTAGAATGTTATGAATGTGTTACTTTGTAGATTTATTTTAGCCCAACATAAATGTTATTTAATTGTATTTCATCTCATTAAAGCTCCATGGCATGACCTAAACTGTATACTGGTTGCCAAAATATGTATTGTTCATGTGGTGTAGTTTACAGAATAGTGACTGTGCTCCAGTTGTCTGCACCCAGAGATGAACAGTGACACATATTGAAGACACACGTCATTGACCCATCTGTCCACCAGAGGGAGTTTACCTTTACGTGAGCGCTTCTGTCAGCAGTAAACTAATGCAGGGCACATACATATGTTTTATTCATCACCACAGGTAGACAGATGTTTTCCTCTGTTTCTTTTTGTAAATATATTGTTCTGAGTTCATGAATCCATTGTGCAATGAAGTTCGTTATCATAGCCGTTAGTTCTTTCTAACAGACCACAGATCTCCTCAGCAGCCGCAGTTAGTCGCTGGTTGACTAAACATCTCAGCATTTTAACTTTAGACATTCTCACTACACCACAGAAACTTCTCCTCCAGACAAACTAACCGTTGAAAACGTTTTGCTCACGCTGACTTTCCTGCTAGCATGCTAACTTCATTAGCTCCGTAGGACACGTGCGGTTACGTGAGCCGTTATCCGCGCAGCCTCGGTGACTTCCGGTACGGGTGCTTTGATAGCCCGGAAATAGAACAATTTGTCCAATTTGAAATAAGTCAAAAACAACGTTAGTTTGAACATTATATGAAATCTAACCATAATAAAATGTGAAGTTACACCACTGTATTGTTTTTAATTAAAAAGGGTTCGAAAATTACAATATTATCAAATATGCAAAAATGTAATTTTTTTAGAAAATTAAAGGCAAAATCAGCTCAAATAGCATTCATTTTCATAATTACCTCGTATTTGGACTTTGATTATAAAAATTCCTTCAGAGGTTATTTTACACTTTTACTGGATTGTTGTTCATGAGCACCACTACTATGTCCATGTCTAATTTCAATAACATTATTGAATAACATTAAATATTATAGGAATACTGGGCTACTGTTACGGCCTATTTAGTGTGCCTAGAGGTACACAGGAAGTAACACAACAGGTGATAGAAAACCTTGGCAAAAGGTTTAACAAAATGAAAGGATGAGGCCGATGCAATCAGTGACATTTATTGACAGAGTATGGAAGAACAGAAACAAACCAACTACCTTGGAAGCTAATATTGTAATTTTCAAACCCTTTTTCAATTAAAAACAGTACAGTCGTGTAACTTCAGATTTTATTATAGTTGGATTTCATATAATGTACAAAAAGACGTTTTTTGACTTGTTATATCAAATTGGACACATTTTTGCTTAAATATATGTAATGACACACTCAAGGCAAAGTGTGACTCTGAGGGCGCTGTACAGTTTCCAAGCGTCATCCCCGAAACGATGCCTCAACTCAGCCTACATGCTGCTCAAACGCTCTGCATGTTGAATACACTTATTGTAAGTCACTTTGGATAAAAGCGTCTGCTAAATGACTGTAATGTAATGTAATGTTTGGAAGCACTTACCTGTGTGAGCAGCTGTTCTCTGTGATGAAGATGAACAAAAACCCACACAGGAGTCGTCTCACTGATGCACACCTTCACTCCATCTTGAGGGTTTCCACAGAACCTAACCCCACACATTTGTGACCCGGTGATACTTAATGCACAAGACCCAGAATAAACTGGAACTAGACACTGCGATACTGAAAATATAGATTTTATTAACAATGCACGGCTTAAAAGACTCGTCTATAAAATCAATTCATGAATCAAAACAAATGAAGAGAAACAAACACCATCAGGGAGGTCAGTGTAGAGTTGGGTGTAAATAGAGGAATTTGTCACAAAACATGTAGGCAAATTATATCTAAACCACTGCACACAAACCAAAATCAAATCAAATGTACCTACTCACAGCACGCTAAGGTGACTCAACCCACACAATCAGATCTGCATGCAAGATGCCAACTCTACCACTTGGTCCCCCTTCAGCACAGCACAAAGCCCCACAAGAAAAGAAACAGAAAATGGCCCATTCAATTAATTTGTTTCAAAGGCACACTAAATCTAACAAGTACGGGAAAAACAATGGTTGGCTGCTCTTGTCTTTGTTTAAAACTAAAAAGAAACAATACATTAAACAAAAGGGAACCTTTACACAAACATTTGATCAAACATGCAACGTAAATAATCTACCTTTCTAGACTGGACACCGTCCCCAAACATCTGGCTCTGGTACATATGCATGAACGAATGTAGCCTATTTGTTTTTGCACTTTCTCCAATATCCATTATGTCCTGTTTATTAAATGTTGACCCTATTTGGCCCTCAACGTAGTCCCAATATTACATTTTCTCTGTGATTGAGTTTGACAGCCCTGCTGTAGGGGAACTACAGTGGACGACATAAAATCACTCTTTATACAACGTCACCTGACTTACTCCTTTTTGCTCCAATCATAATTAATACGACCACTATTTTGAACCTCCCTGCGGTGTTGTGTGAGTCTTATCGATGCAAGGCAGAGTTGGTGTGCAGTCTCATCTCACACATCCAATAGTTTAGTTGGTAACAGGAGCTCAGGAACCAGGTCTTCTTCCAGGTAGACGAGCCTCGGGCAACATAGGCACATCTGTTAAGGCGATAGCTCCAATACGCTGGGTTCCCATTGTTCCAGTTACTACAAAACAACACAAAAATAGTGTTTTGGTGGATTTGGTGGAACAGTGCAAGACGGTTCTGGGTTGACTGTGTTTGTTTGTATGTATTGTGTGTTAGCACTGTGATAGACTGATGACCTCTCCAGTCATTTTGGTTTAAAAGTCCAAGCTTTTAGATCGGTCTACGTTACATACATCTGTTGTTTTGATAGAATTTCAGTGACTGAATGTCAATGTGTAATTAGAACATGCTTCACAATGTAATATGGGAATGTCAATTTGCTGAAACAGTACATCGCTGTTATCAGGATCATCATTTTATTCAATAACATTTAAAAAAACCTTACAAATAAGACGGTGGGCTTCCATCTACCAATGAAAAGGTCCACGAGTTGAATGTCCTCCGACCAGTCAAGCCAATCCACATTTGGACAGAACATCCAAATATATGGACATTTTCCTGTTGGGAAGGAAGTGTAGTTGAAAAACTTCATCCATTACAGTTAGTGAGGTCAACCGTGAATGAACTTGCTGCAAGGTACAATCTGTATATTAGGTTTATATAAGAAAAATCACAAATACCTCTTCCCTTTCATCATTCAAGATCACCAAGTGGGATCCCTTGCTTTCACAGTCATCTGCGGCATCGTCCCAGTTGGCTATCGTAGAGGAAAGCTGGTAACAGCTGGACATGTATGTAAGCCATCCTGGGGGACAACTTTTGGGTTTTTGGTCTGCTCAGAAACAAGCACAGGACAGGACATATCAGGGCAAGATGGGGCCGGAACGGGCAAGTCAAGGATGGACAAGTACAACACAGGAGAGTAGAGGACAACACCAGACAGAGGGCAGAACGGTACGAGTAAAGACAGTTCAAGATGTGGTCAAAGCAAAACAGAACAAGATCAGGGTACGACAAGACAAGACGGGAACAGAAAATGGGACAGGACAGGGCAGGAGAGGAGATGAAAAGATAGAAGAGAAACAAGACACAATGATGAAAAGTCAGGGGATCACAAAGTCTTTATCTGGGAACCATGACATGTCCGGACAAAATGTGGTGCCAGTCCTTCAGGTAGTTGTTGAGATATTTTACAGGATAAGAGAAATCTTTGACCAGCTGGTGGCGTTACAGGATAAGTCAGGGGACCACCAAAGTCAGAGGGGTTCTTCCCCTGAAGACCACGAATGCCTGATACAAATGTCATGGCAATCCATTCAGTATATATCAATATATTTTAGTCTGGACCAAAGTGGTGGACTGACTGAATGACATTGCCAACCCTAAAAATATATGAATTAATACAGGTTTCGAAAAAGAAAACTAACTCACACATTTCAAGTTCCTTGATCTGATTTTGTAGTTTGATGAGCTTCTGGTTTTGTCGGTCTCTCTCTTGAACCAGTCGGTCTCTCTCTTCAACCAGTCGGTCTCTCTCTTCAACCAGTCGGTCTCTCTCTTCAACCAGTCGGTCTCTCTCTTCAACCAGTCGGTCTCTCTCTTCAACCAGTCGGTCTCTCTCTAAAACCAGGAGTCTGATGTCACCAGCTGACATCACGGTGACGTCGCTAGTTGAGACGTTGTCTGACCTGTTAGAACACACTAGAAAGGGAAACAGATAAGAAGTTTGTGTTTTCTAATGTTTCACACTTGATGGAATAGTTCAGTGTTTTGGGGAAATACAAATGTTTTACTTTCTTGCCTTATCTGCTGTGGAGGCACAAAGCTATCAAATGACAGACTGTGGGTTTGACACAGTTGTTTTCTAAAATGTTACAATTGACAGATTTTCTTTAATGTTCATTGTCATTTCGTGGTTGGAAGTCTTATTGCTGTTTATATATAAACAGTATATGTGCATTTTGTCCTTTGTTCTTCATTAGCTGGACAGATGATTCACTTCCTGACATCTGTAATGTTCTTCAACTTGTGCATTTGTTTTTTGTGGTGTGATGTGGAAGGTGGGGGCTGATACTCACCAGCTTGTTGCCAAAAAAAGACATTGAGAGCGACCTGAATGACGCACAGCAGGCCAAAGCTGACACCCACCAACAAGTAGATGTTTGACCCTCCTACAGGTAAGTAAAAACACACATACCGCCCACCATGTTTATACTATCAACAGGGAACATACACTTGATAATGAGTAAGCATTTGAAAGGAGACAGTCATACTTTAAATGTGGATATTCAGTTTAGACAGAGGCATCTATTCAATATTTAAATGCAGAGTGTTTATGCACAAGCTTTATGAAAATAACTCACTAGAGATGCCAACCAGATGAAAATGGAAAATATAGAATAAGCAGTAATGGAGGAAGTATTCCCAACCTTTACTTAAACTTTACCTTTATACTAATACCACACTGTGAAAATACTTAACTAACTTCATCCTTCAGTTTATCACAAACATTCATCATCAACACATAAAGGAACACTTCATCCTTCAGTTCATCACAAACATTCATCATCAACACATAAAGGAACACTTCATCCTTCAGTTTATCACAAACATTCATCATCAACACATAAAGGAACACTTCATCCTTCAGTTTATCACAAACATTCATCATCAACACATAAAGGAACACTTCATCCTTCAGTTTATCACAAACATTCATCATCAACACATAAAGGAACACTTCATCCTTCAGTTTATCACAAACATTCATCATCAACACATAAAGGAACACTTCATCCTTCAGTTTATCACAAACATTCAACATCAACACATAAAGGAACACTTCATCCTTCAGTTTATCACAAACATTCACCATCAACACATAAAGAAACACTTCATCCTTCAGTTTATCACAAACATTCATCAACACATAAAGGAACACTTCATCCTTCAGTTCATCACAAACATTCATCATCAACACATAAAGAAACACTTCATCCTTCAGTTTATCACAAACATTCATCATCAACACATAAAGGAACACTTCATCCTTCAGTTTATCACAAACATTCAACATCAACACATAAAGGAACACTTCATCCTTCAGTTTATCACAAACATTCATCATCAACACATAAAGAAACACTTCATCCTTCAGTTTATCACAAACATTCATCATCAACACATAAAGGAACACTTCATCCTTCAGTTTATCACAAACATTCATCATCAACACATAAAGGAACACTTCATCCTTCAGTTTATCACAAACATTCATCATCAACACATAAAGGAACACTTCATCCTTCAGTTTATCACAAACATTCATCATCAACACATAAAGGAACACTTCATCCTTCAGTTTATCACAAACATTCATCATCAACACATAAAGGAACACTTCATCCTTCAGTTTATCACAAACATTCATCATCAACACATAAAGGAACACTTCATCCTTCAGTTTATCACAAACATTCATCATCAACACATAAAGGAACACTTCATCCTTCAGTTTATCACAAACATTCAACATCGACACATAAAGGAACACTTCATCCTTCAGTTTATCACAAACATTCATCATCAACACATAAAGGAACACTTCATCCTTCAGTTTATCACAAACATTCATCATCAACACATAAAGGAACACTTCATCCTTCAGTTTATCACAAACATTCATCATCAACACATAAAGGAACACTTCATCCTTCAGT
>JAVDOI010000200.1:167500-170000 GCA_032191485.1 Leptoclinus maculatus
ATTGGTCAACGACACCAACTCTCAGTACTTTCATCTGAAACAGTGAAATACTCTAACACTGGTATTAACCCTTCACTGTGGTACCGACTGACACATCTCCACTATGGATTGACATTAAATGTTACTTCTATAGAATTGATATGATCTTTCCTCACTGAAAGGACAAGAGGCAGTAAGACGCACACTGACCCCGTGTCCTGCTCTGTTTTCTGTCTCTTCCAGGCTGATCAGCTGACCGAGTCGACTCCGCTCACAAAAGGATTCAAATCTTCCAACGAGTCGAGAGCACCGGGCTGCATTCCACACAAGCATCGGGAGGCAAACCTCATATTTAGTCTATTTTAAGTGAATGTAATAAGTTGAAAATGAACAACGCTTTATTCCAAAGCGACGTTTGTTCATGACTTTATGTTTCATCATCTATCGTCAGCGCTTCAGTTGCCTTTGCTCAGCAGATTAAAGATGAAAGAACCCAAACAGTAGTCGTGTTACTTTATTTAACATCACCATCGAATGGTGTTATCTGCTGAATACTAACATTTGTATTAAAACAGGGAAGAAACATCTTTGTAAGGAACTTCATTTGCTGAATTAGCTAAAAAAAACAGACATTCCTGTGTTTGATATCCATTAATACATTTACAAAGTATTGATTTTTAGAAAACATACATCAGAATGATACAGGATTGGATCCGTATGCTCAACCCCTAATATACACCGGGGCAAAGACAGGATGGTAAAATGATTTGGTTCTGTGTCCAATAAGAATTATAATAATCATATGCAGATGTTGCACACAGATGTTGCACACAGTTCTAAAGTAAAGGAACCACGTTTCTGTCCGTGTGGAGAACTTCAACGGAACAAAACCTCCAAGTACCTGCTGATCAGAAGCACAGTCGCTGATTGTGTCAATTTGTAAAAAGCCACGGTGACTATTCAACAGATAAAGAAGAAGAAGAGCATCAAGGCTGCAGCTCGTTATCAGGCTGAGCAGTCTGCTGTCACTCAATGTCCTCCTCACTGCTGTGTGAGGGGCCGAAAACCCCCCAACTAGAGCACACCGCCACAAAGTCTGACGCCTCAAACCACGTCGATAATCCGTCCGTATCTGCGTGTTTTTTTTTTATCATGAACCAAGAACCAAAAAGACCCGATCGTCTTCTTTATTCTTTGTACAAATCATTTAACGCACAAAGCGTTACAAAGCCAAAAGCAGCCGAGGCAGCAGCAGACTCGCTCTGTCGTACCCATCGAGAGCAAACGTGCAGATGTGACTCCTCTTCAACATGTGGATGTTTGTGACGGTACTACAGTAGAGACGCTGCAGAAGCAAAACCACAGGACAGGAAACTGCATCGGTGCACCAAACCACGTTTAAAGTAAAGTACACATTCAGAACACGGCACACGTCCATTGTGGTATATTTCAACATCATGTATTGGAACAAACACATGTATACATATATATATATATGTGTGTTTCCCAGACTATGTATCCTAATGACTTTAGTGATGCATGTTGTTAGATTGCATTATATTGTAACGTGCACCTTCAAATGTGACCGTGTTGACTTGCATTAGATTTGACAGTACCAATGAATACCACACCGTGATGTTTACCCACTTCTTTTACATTTCATTTGAACGCTGAAT
The DNA here is from genome assembly GCA_032191485.1 of Leptoclinus maculatus. Taxonomy (NCBI): domain Eukaryota; kingdom Metazoa; phylum Chordata; class Actinopteri; order Perciformes; family Stichaeidae; genus Leptoclinus; species Leptoclinus maculatus. The sequence continues at coordinate 169,156 of JAVDOI010000200.1, forward strand.
GAGATAGTTTGCTTTAAATGTTCCTGTTGGTTCAACAGGTAGAGGTGTTCCTCTCTTCACACCTTTTCTTTCTTGTTGCTTTATACTGACGAAGGATTCGCCCCCCGGAGGTCAAAGAGAGTGACCACGCTCTCTGAACAGGAAGCCACAGGAGAGCGTGTTCGACACAAGAGCCTCAGCCGATCCGCACCACGGCGGCCTTCGTTAAAGGGCGCCACGCCTCTCGTGTGTACGAGTGCTGGTGAAGAAGCACAGCGACGTGTGAAAGGGATGCTGGCCTCTTTCTTCGAGGCCTTTATTCAACGTTATATTTACTGTCGTTGTACGTCGTAGTGAAGTTGTGTTCCCTTTATGCTACACAAGAAAAAAAAAGACACTTTGTAAGAAGGATGAGGAGGAGTTTAGGAGTCTCACAGCTGTTCTGAAGTCTGTTGGTGCAGCAGCTGATACTTCTGATACTAATGTATCTCTTGCCAAACGGCCGGTTACTATATTTTGGGCCCATTCGTGTCTGATATCAGGTCTCTATGAGCACACACACACACACACACACACTTCACTGGTAGTGACAGACTATCAGCTCGCTGCCTCTCGAGCTAACCTGAACCTCTACACAACACGAAGACGACAGCGCACTCCTCTGGACGACTCGTGTAACGTCAAACCAGAGAAGAAGAGACACTTCGGGGTCGTTTCATTGTATACTGAATAGTTAGCTACAAAACCGTCTGATCGACCTTTAACTGGAGAAAATGTGATGTTAATGATGCGGACCACATGACACATCGTCACCAGGCGGCAGTTTGATTCTGGAAAATGTTTTCCGTTTTTAAACAAACTATAAA
>JAVDOI010000200.1:175000-180000 GCA_032191485.1 Leptoclinus maculatus
GACATCTTTAAAAGTTACAGTAAATGTAGACGTCTGTCTTCTGTCCTTGTTTCTTCAGATGACTTCAAACCAGCGTCCATCGACACGAGCTGTGAGGGAGAGCTGCAGGTCGGGAAGGGAGACGAAGTCACCATCACGTTACCTCACATTCCGGTCAGACGCCCTGTGGTTCTCCTCGGGTTCTGTATCAGACTCTCTGTGGTTCTCCTCGGGTTCTGTATCAGACTCTGTGGTTCTCCTCGGGTTCTGTATCAGACTATGTGGTTCTCCTCGGGTTCTGTATCAGACTATGTGGTTCTCCTCGGGTTCTGTATCAGACTCTGTGGTTCTCCTCGGGTTCTGTATCAGACTATGTGGTTCTCCTCGGGTTCTGTATCAGACTCTGTGGTTCTCCTCGGGTTCTGTATCAGACTCTGTGGTTCTCCTCGGGTTCTGTATCAGACTCTGTGGTTCTCCTCGGGTTCTGTATCAGACTCTGTGGTTCTCCTCGGGTTCTGTATCAGACTCTGTGGTTCTCCTCGGGTTCTGTATCAGACTCTGTGGTTCTCCTCGGGTTCTGTATCAGACTATGTGGTTCTCCTCTGGTTCTGTATCAGACTCTGTGGTTCTCCTCGGGTTCTGTATCAGACTATGTGGTTCTCCTCTGGTTCTGTATCAGACTATGTGGTTCTCCTCGGGTTCTGTATCAGACTATGTGGTTCTCCTCTGGTTCTGTATCAGACTATGTGGTTCTCCTCGGGTTCTGTATCAGACTATGTGGTTCTCCTCTGGTTCTGTATCAGACTCTGTGGTTCTCCTCGGGTTCTGTATCAGACTCTGTGGTTCTCCTCTGGTTCTGTATCAGACTCTCTGTGGTTCTCCTCTGGTTCTGTATCAGACTATGTGGTTCTCCTCTGGTTCTGTATCAGACTATGTGGTTCTCCTCGGGTTCTGTATCAGACTATGTGGTTCTCCTCGGGTTCTGTATCAGACTCTCTGTGGTTCTCCTCTGGTTCTGTATCAGACTCTCTGTGGTTCTCCTCTGGTTCTGTATCAGACTATGTGGTTCTCCTCTGGTTCTGTATCAGACGCTCTGTGGTTCTCCTCTGGTTCTGTATCAGACTCTGTGGTTCTCCTCTGGTTCTGTATCAGACTCTGTGGTTCTCCTCTGGTTCTGTATCAGACTCTGTGGTTCTCCTCTGGTTCTGTATCAGACTATGTGGTTCTCCTCTGGTTCTGTATCAGACGCTCTGTGGTTCTCCTCTGGTTCTGTATCAGACTCTGTGGTTCTCCTCTGGTTCTGTATCAGACTATGTGGTTCTCCTCTGGTTCTGTATCAGACTATGTGGTTCTCCTCTGGTTCTGTATCAGACTCTCTGTGGTTCTCCTCTGGTTCTGTATCAGACTCTGTGGTTCTCCTCGGGTTCTGTATCAGACTCTGTGGTTCTCCTCGGGTTCTGTATCAGACGCTCTGTGGTTCTGTATCAGACGCTCTGTGGTTCTGTTTGTTTTGTGATGTTAGAACCTAACAGACATGAGATACTCAGGTGCCGGTTCCTCCTGCAGGGCTCCGCTCCTCCCATGACGGTGTTCAAAGGAAACAAGCGTCCGTACCAGAAGGACTGCGTGCTCATCATTAACCACGACACCGGGGAGTTCGTGCTGGAGAAGCTGAGCAGCAGCATCCAAGTGAAGAAAACCAGGTGAGAGGTCAGAGGTCAGAGGTCAGAGGTCTCATGGGGAACAAATACTTTATTGATCTCAAACTAATTATGTGTTTTTTACCATAATTCTATTCACACCTACTGAGAATATCACATGTATGTGTAAAAGATGTTCAGAGAGGACTAACAGTGTGTGTGTGTGTGTGTGTGTGTGTGTGTGTGTGTGTGTGTGTGTGTGTGTGTGTGTGTGTGTGTGTGTGTGTGTGTGTGTGTGTGTGTGTGTGTGTGTGTGTGTGTGTGTGTGTGTGTGTGTGTGTGTGTGTCTCAGGGCGGAGGGCAGCAGTAAGATCCAGGCGCGGATCGAGCAGCAGTCGGTCCGGTCCAGTCAGCCCAGCTCTCAGTTCCGGGCCCCCACTAAGCCCGGGGCCAAGGCCTCCCCGTCTCCCTCTAAGGACGACCCCTCGCCGGAGCCTCAGCTCGATGACATCAAGAGAGGTACGGAGGTCCAGACGTAAAGAGGACTCGGGGAACAAAGAACATATACTTTATTAGATACTACTTAACTGTTCATAAGCACTTTATGAACGTTTGTCAGCGGGCATAAGGACACGTTAAAGTGTTTATGAATGGATGAATATATGGATGAACGGATGAGGAAGGAAGAGATTTAACACAATCAACCCGTTGCTGCTGGCAGAGCTGCGAGCGGAGGTGGAGGTGATCGAGCAGATGAGCAGCAGCAGCTCCTCGGACTCGGGCAGCGCCTCGGGGAGCGGAGACGACAGCAGCAGCGACGGCGAGCGGGACGCCGCCCCCCCCCCGACCGCTCGGCCAGACGTCCCCCAACCGCCAACCGGCGTTCAACGGGGGAGCCGACCGGCAGCCGGGCAACAACCAGCTCATGAACACGCTCCGTGAGTACCTCGAGTTCTGCTCCTCTTTAGACTGAACGGTCTTTAGAACGTGTTGAACACATGAACGATGTTCTGACCTCAGTTATCTTCACAGGAAACGATCTTCAGCTCAGTGAGTCGGGCAGCGACAGTGATGACGACTGAACTCTCTGCTGGTCTGATCTCCTCCTCTTCCTCCTCTTCCTCCTCCTCCTCCACACTCCTCTTCCTCCTCTTCCTCCTCCTCCACACTCCTCCTCCTCCTCCTCCTCTCTCTCCTCTTCCTCCTCCTCCTCCTCCACACTCCTCCTCCTCCTCTTCCTCCTCCTCCACACTCCTCCTCCTCTCTCTCCTCTTCCTCCTCCTCCACCCTCCTCCTCCTCCTCCCTCTTCCTCTTCCTCCTCCTCCACACTCCTCCTCCTCCTCCTCTCTCTCCTCTTCCTCCTCCTCCACACTCCTCCTCCTCCTCCCTCTTCCTCTTCCTCCTCCTCTTCCTCTTCCTCTTCCTCTTCCTCTTCCTCTTCCTCTTCTTCCTCATCCTCTCCTCTTCCCCCTCCACCTCCTCCTCCACACTCCTCCTCTTCCTTCTCCTCTTCCTCCTCCTCCACACTCCTCCTCTTCCTCCTCCCTCTTCCTCCTCCTCTTCCTCTTCCTCTCCTCTTCCTCCTCCCCCCCTCCTCCCTCTCCTCCACCTCCCCCCCCCTCCTCCTCCCTGTGATCGCTGCCTCCAGCTGTCCTCCTCCTCCTCCTCCTCCTCCTCCTCCTCCTCCTCCACACTCCTCTTCCTCCTCCCTCTCTTCCTCCTCCTCCTCCTCCACACTCCTCTTCCTCCTCCCTCTCTTCCTCCTCCTCCTCCTCCTCCTCCCCCCCTCCTCCTCCCTGTGATGCTGCCTCCAGCTGTCCTCCTCCCTCTCTTCCTCTTCCTCCTCCTCCTCCTCCCTCTCCTCCCCCCCCTCCTCCTCCCTGTGATGCTGCCTCCAGCTGTCCTCCTCCCTCTCTTCCTCTTCCTCCTCCTCCTCCTCCCTCTCCTCCCCCCCCTCCTCCTCCCTGTGATCGCTGCCTCCAGCTGTCCTCCTCCTCTTCCTCCTCCTCCTCCTCCTCCTCTTCCCCCCCCTCCTCCTCCCTGTGATGCTGCCTCCAGCTGTCCTCCTCCCTCTCTTCCTCTTCCTCCTCCTCCTCCTCCCTCTCCTCCCCCCCCTCCTCCTCCCTGTGATGCTGCCTCCAGCTGTCCTCCTCCCTCTCTTCCTCTTCCTCCTCCTCCTCCTCCCTCTCCTCCCCCCCCTCCTCCTCCCTGTGATCGCTGCCTCCAGCTGTCCTCCTCCTCCTCCTCCTCCTCCTCCTCCTCCTCTTCCCCCCCCTCCTCCTCCCTGTGATGCTGCCTCCAGCTGTCCTCCTCCCTCTCTTCCTCTTCCTCCTCCTCCTCCTCCCTCTCCTCCCCCCCTCCTCCTCCCTGTGATCGCTGCCTCCAGCTGTCCTCCTCCTCCTCCTCCTCCTCCTCCTCCTCCTTTCTATTATTTTTACTTTCTCTTTCCGTTCTGGAACTCTAAGAGTGTATTTTGTATTAGACGTATATTTAGTTTTTGTATAGTGAGACGTTTACTTGAGAGGTTTTGGGGAGATTATATATAAATATATACATATATATACATATATATATTAGAGTGCACATACATATTTTCCGTACTTAGAGCAGCTACTTTTATCAACGTTTGGTTTTGTGTTTTCATGTCTCAGAAGCTTCTTCACGTCGTTTGTTTTCATCGGTTTAATGTTCAGCCTGAGCATCACATCAAAGAACAAACGTCCGTCTGCTTCTGCAGCGTGTTGAGATCTTTATTCATCAGTTATGAATAAAAGTCTTTCAATTGGATTTAAAAATATAGAATTCTGCCACTTTTGTTTTTTAAACCAGGAGTCGACAAAAGCATTCGCTAACGAGCCGCAATACATAAAATACATCACATTTAAATAGATATAGTTTAATAAGTGAGTTGCAGGTGTTTAAATGTCCACCAGGGGGCAGAAGGACCACAGGAACACAGCTGGTGTGAATCAGCTGATGACGATCAAACATGTTTGCTCAGCTGTCTGTACGTTTGTCTTTCGTTTCTTTAATTATTCTCTAAATCCCACCGACTCCCACTTTAACCAGCCAATCAGTCGCTTCACAGAGAACTACTGATGAGGTCATCACGTCACATCAATTAATACAAAACGAGTAATTATATTATTAAATGTGTAAAGAGGAGCTTTAGTTTCCTGTTTATTTGTCTTTTATCAGTCGTTCATATATTACTCATATTAATATTAAAGGAGCATTTCATGCCTCACAGCATCTCAGTTGGGAATTAAAGGTGAAAGTGTCATTTCCTCCTCCTCCTCCTCCTCCTCCTCCTCCTCCTCCTCCAGGTGTGTGAATGTCTGGTGTCTCTCTTCCTGTTCTGAGGTCAGTTCAGTGATGTT
>JAVDOI010000200.1:185000-195000 GCA_032191485.1 Leptoclinus maculatus
AAGGCGATTAACGTCTGTTGTTATGGTGACAACACACGTCAACACAGCTCCAGAGACGGATGGCTGGCTAGTTAGGTAGTTAGCTTGTCCTTCTCCGACAGGGAGTGAAACGGAGGGACCAGCTAGCTAACTAACCGGCTGTCCGCTAGTTAGGTAGTTAGCTTGTCCTTCTCCGACAGGGAGTGAAACGGAGGGACCAGCTAGCTAACTAACCAGCTGTCCGCTAGTTAGGTAGTTAGCTTGTCCTTCTCCGACAGGGAGTGAAACAGAGGGACCAGCTAGCTAACTAACCAGCTGTCCGCTAGTTAGGTTGATAGCTTTAATGCTACTCCCGTTACAGAAAATGAGCCGAATAGCAGTACCAGTGTCCGCTAGTTAGCTAGCGAGCTAATTCCACAGGAAAATTAGCCGAACATAGTTGTGGAGATAGCAATGTGCTTTCTACAAGTGACGAGCGTGTGAGGATGAAGCATTCAATTGTTAAATTTGACTCATTTAATCTGAGAGTCTGTCCTCTGACCTGTAGAAAGGGGCGAAGTCAACCACACGGTGGCACTTCTGAAACTCCCACGACTTGATCTTCTGGCACTCCCGGTGGGCGCGGAACTTGACTTTGACGCTGCCGGGGCACAGGAAGGAGGTCGGGCGGCGGGGCGGAGGCTGCTGGGAGCAAACCTCGTTTCCCTCGACGCGCCACGACTCGGCGAACTCGTCCACGTCGAACTTGAACTGGCCGTCGCCTCCCATGGTGTCGTCGCGCTTGTGGCCGTTGTAGTTGCCGCACAGTCCGCAGAGGCGTCCACGCAGGTGGGGGGCGGCCACCACCTCCACGAAACTGTCGCCGTCCCACGTGATCTCCAGACCTGCAAGGGGGGGGGGGGAGACAAATGTAAAGTGTATAAGAAGAAAGACAGCTGTGCTTAATAGAAACTAAAATATGAAACAGATATTGAGAGTAAATCTGCATGAAGTTAAGAAGAGTAATATCGCTCATGACTGTCTGCTCACCTGCGATGGTGGTGAGCTTGAGCAGGTACCCGTCCAGGTCGATGTGCACCCCGGGGCCGTGGTAGGGCAGGGCGATGCGGGTCCCGTTCCTCCGGACCGTCAGGTGCTGGTGGAGGCCGAGGATCAAACCTCCGAGTCTCACCTCAACGGACTGAGTCCAGGAGAAGGAGCGAGTGCGCCGGGCGTCGTTCTTCACCAACACCTAGTAGACGAATGGAGCTCCGTCAAATTCTTTAAATCTGTTGAGTGACGCGAGTCTGGCAGGAGTATCGATATCGGTCTCCTACCATGAAGCTGGAGTCTGGGCCGTTGACGTTGTTTCCCGGTCCTCCGGACGGGACGGCGCCGCAGTCGCGAGTCAGCACGTACTGACAGGTTCCCTGGAAGTTAAAGGTCCTGCCGTCGAAGGTGTTGTAGTGAGGGTCGCCAAACACCGTGCACACCCCCGGCTCTGCAGAGGGACAGGAGGTGAACAGACAAAAAACAGTTAAAGATGGAGAAGGAACGACCAAAAGAAACAGAAGTAAGTAGCTGTCATTTGAACTTCAGAGTAGCAGCAGTGGAACACCACCATGACTGAAGATCATTGATGATACATGGTGAAATACGAGGCACTAATGCGACTCACAGGTCCATCTGTGTGTGGAGCATCAACATTGTTGATCATTTGTATATCAGTTACTCGCCTTGATTACTGGAATAAACTGAGAGAAGTCTTCATGATCTCAAGTAAATGTTTACTTCAATTCAGGTTCTCGAGAAAAACAATGTTTTCTTCCAAGAATTCAAGGTAACACAGGGTGAACAATGAATATGAGTGAGTGAAGTATTCCTTTAACGGTGCGTCTAAACTCAGACTCCACGTGGAACCTGTTTGAAGTGTGAACTGAACTCAACGTCATGAAGAACTCAGGTTTACGGAGTCAATATGAAATAACCAATAACTCGATTCACAGCTGCACCAGAACACAACTTTAACTGCAAACATGAATCATCTTTCAGACTCTGCTTTGGTTATTTCAGGATGTGTGAATACTCTGCTGGAGGGGTTGAGAAGGACTTACTCACTTTCAGTGCAAACCGGACAGCAGCCGGTCCTGTTCAGGATCTTATTCTGCAGGAGACGAGGCACAGACGCAGAGTTTAGACACTCAGAGGGATGAGACACAAAACTAGACAGGATGCAGACCGACAGTGAGAAACAACGCAGAGACGGAGAAGATCTGAAGAAACTAAAGAAGCAATACTGAAATAAGTATTAACCTGTGGAGGCCAGACACGTTCATGGGACATCAGCATGTAAAAGAAAAGAATATGCATTTCATCTATTATTGTGTTGTTGCTCTCTGAATCTGACTACAGTCATCTTATCAGTGGTTTGGATTCACACACTTGTGTGACGCAAAGAGAGCAAGTTTCAGTGAAACAACTCAGAATATTATAGAGATGCAGGAAAAATGAATATGCAAAAAGTTCTTGAAAGCCTAACGATCGTCTAATTTACAAAGATTTACACTCAACTTCTTTTTTTTTTCCCCCTTCGGGTTTGATTTACTGACGGAAAGAAATGACGCAGCGGAAAGTGGAACACAGTTTTCCAGGTTTTTCCAGCAGCTTAATGAACCCAACAATTCAAAACGACAGCGAGGAGCTAAACAGTCCGTTTGCCTCGGTAACAAAACGGACAAACCGACTCAACCTTTTCTCCACGTCGTGTGACAAAAGCAACGCTTCTGTTCTCGTGCTGTCGGTTCAAACGGGTGGAACAAGAAAAATGAAATGAAAGATTGAAACGGAAGAAAAAGTTCACAGTCAAACCAGGACGAGCACAGAGACACCGATACTCCAACCGCTGAACTCTGTCTGTGTAACAGGAAACTCTGTGTGTGTGTGTGTGTGTGTGTGTGTGTGTGTGTGTGTGTCTGTGTGTGTGTGTACAGTATGTTTCAACTTCCATCAGAAGTGCAGATCAGAGGACTCTTTCACACACTTAGTTTTTGTTGCCTCAGGGAAGCCCTTCATTCGCGCAAACACACACTCTTTTTTCCCCGTCTCACACACACACACACGCACACACACACACACACACACACACACACGCACACACACCACTCGTCTGTCATCACATACAGACGTTCTCTCTACACTCAATACAAACTCCAGAGTCCTAACCTCTGCACAAAGGGCAATCTCTCTCTTTGAAGAGCGCTGCCTTTTGACAAACGACACACACACACACAAGCACACACACACACACACACACACACACAGTGACAGAGATTGGTTTTCAGGGGCCTAAATATAGGGAACCTCTTCTTTGCTGTCACTCAAACGTCACACAGACAAAAGGCTGTTCGGAGACACGCTGTCTCCAAAAGGGACGCACACACTCTGCCGACCTGCCGCTGACCGCAGGATGACGGCATGGGAGAGTGTGTGTGTGTGTGTGTGTGTGTGTGATAACTTGGGACAGGTGTGTGTGTGTTTGTATGCCAACACGTTACCGCAACGCATCAATGTAACAGTGTCCAGCGTCTGACTTGTGTTCACCATCTATGGAGGTCTGATGCTATGAACATTTCTTCCTCAATATTTTTGTCCGTCACAACGAAATTGCTAATTAAAGGCGCAGTGTTTAGGACTTGGCGACATCTAGTGGTGAGGTTGCAGATTGCAACTAACTGAAACTTCTCCCGGGTGAACGATGATGTCCAACACAAAAATGTGCCATTTCTATTCAATTCCATTTGATTTGTTTCGCCCAGTATCATTCATTTGCCTCAGAGGGCTTTAAAACATGAGACATCCTCCGTCCTCGGAAAACATACTTACAATAATATTATATTCCATTTCTACCGATTTCCCCGACATTCTACCCACTGTTCCTTTAAGGAGAAGTGATGCCGTGTTCACTGTGAACATAATTTACTCGTGAACTTAACAAAATAAGTGCAAGACGTCAGAAGTATTAAAACATGCAAATAGGAACTTGAAGAAAAAGAAAAGGAAATTATTTGAATGCTTAAAATCTAAAATCGACGTAGCGACTCCAGCATGCCTTCCTGTTCTCCCACTTTATCACCATGACACGAACGCACCATTAAACTGCAGCTGTTACATGTTTGTAAATTGTGTATTCCTAATTGCCACAAAAACCCTAATCCCCTAAGCACTTAAACTGCACTTCATTATTAAAAATAAATCATAAATGCAAAGTGATGTTCCCCAAAATGTGAGAAAGATCCGAAGTAAACGAGCAGGCTGTTGAAAGGTCTTCTTAAGACACTAAATCAGTCGTGAGTGAAACGTTGGTCTTTCCCTCTGGAGACAGACCACCGACATCACCCAGCCGGGTCTGACCACAAACAACAGGTGAGGGCTTGTTGTAACCGCTGGAAAGCGTGTGAACTTGGGACTTACGCCCGACGCCGGCTTTGACTGCGTGACCGCCAGCGGCCGGCGGGTATGCGAGGAATCCACTCCATCACCCGCCGGCCGACAGACGACCCCCGGGCGATCTCTGCGACAGGTGAACGCAGCGCAAAACAAAACAAAACTCCTTCTTCTTGCCAGAAGTTCCCAGAGCGTTTGACAGCCAACGCCAAGCTCCAGCTGCTGGTGAGATCACTGAATGTGCTAACAGGACACCTCGGTCCTGGAAAGTGACGGGTTCAAACGCCGACTGTGTGTCTTTAAGCAAGACATCGATCCCCCGCTGGAACGTGTATCTAACTTCTATCGTAAATCTGCCATAAACGCATTAGATAAATCCGTCATATCTCCTAATAACAAGTATCAAACTGCACCAGAAAGAGATGAAACTTGAATAAAAAGAAGTTATGGCCGCTCCGCTAGTAAATCAGAGGAGTGTTGCTGTTTTTAAAGAGTCACGCGTGGGAAGTGAAAGCGATGGAGTTAGTCCCGGCTGTAAAGTCTGAGTGTGGGACGGAGAGAAGGAGAGAAGGAGAGAAGGAAGCAGGTAAAGGTGGAGCGACAGAGACGGAGTTGGTGGCTGTTGACGAAAACAACAACTCTGCACTAAACTAACGCGAACGGGACGTGAGCTGGTGATTGGCCGGCGGGGCCTGTCACTCACCGAGGGGCAGCTGGTGATTGGTACACAGTGTTTGGGCCGACACTCGATGCTTCCTTTGACGCAGGCGCAGAGGGTGCAGTTAACCGACGACCACATGTCTCCTTCCTGAAGGACAGAGGAGGCACAGAGGTCAGAAGACATCCAGACATGGACACATCCATCATCCAACCATCATTCATTCATCTGTTATCCATCCATCATTCATCCATCAAACCATCATCCAACCATCATTCATTCATCTGTTATCCATCCATCATTCATCCATCAAACCATCATCCAACCATCATTCATTCATCCATCCAACCATCATTCATTCATCTGTTATCCATCCATCATTCATTCATCAAACCATCATCCAACCATCATTCATTAATTCATCCATCCAACCATCATTCATTCATCTGTTATCCATCCATCATTCATTCATCAAACATCATCCAACCATCATTCATTCATCTGTTATCCATCCATCATTCATTCATCAAACCATCATTCATTCATCTGTTATCCATCCATCATTCATTCATCCATCCATCAAACCACCATCCAACCATCATTCATTCATCAAACCATCATTCATCCATCTGTTATCCATCCATCATTCATCCATCTGTTATCCATCCATCATTTATTCATCCAACCATCATTCATTCATCTGTTATCCATCCATCATTCATTCATCAAACATCATCCATCCATCATTCATTCATCTGTTATCCATCCATCATTCATTCATCCATCCATCAAACCACCATCCAACCATCATCCATCCATCAAACCACCATCCAACCATCATTCATCCATCTGTTATCCATCCATCATTCATTCATCCATCTATCTGTCCATTCCCCCCCCCCCCCCCCTCTCCCCCTCCCTCTCACCCTGTAGATCTTGTTCCGGACTCTGCAGTACTTCACCTCCCCCTCCCCCCCCCCCCCCTCTCCCCCTCCCTCTCACCCTGTAGATCTTGTTCCGGACTCTGCAGTACTTCACCTCCCCCCCCCCCCCCCCCCTCTCCCCCTCCCTCTCACCCTGTAGATCTTGTTCCGGACTCTGCAGTACTTCACCTCCTCCCCCCCCCCCCCCCTCTCCCCCTCCCTCTCACCCTGTAGATCTTGTTCCGGACTCTGCAGTACTTCACCTCCCCCCCCCCCCCCCCCCCCCCCTCTCCCCCTCCCTCTCACCCTGTAGATCTTGTTCCGGACTCTGCAGTACTTCACCTCCTCCCCCCCCCCCCCCCCTCTCCCCCTCCCTCTCACCCTGTAGATCTTGTTCCGGACTCTGCAGTACTTCACCTCCTCCTCCCCCCCCCCCCCCCCTCTCCCCCTCCCTCTCACCCTGTAGATCTTGTTCCGGACTCTGCAGTACTTCACCTCCTCCCCCCCCCCCCCCCCCCCCCTCTCCCCCTCCCTCTCACCCTGTAGATCTTGTTCCGGACTCTGCAGTACTTCACCCCCCCCCCCCCCCCCCCCCTCCCTCTCACCCTGTAGATCTTGTTCCGGACTCTGCAGTACTTCACCTCCTCCCCCCCCCCCCCCCCCCCTCTCCCCCTCCCTCTCACCCTGTAGATCTTGTTCCGGACTCTGCAGTACTTCACCTCCTCCCCCCCCCCCCCCCCCTCTCCCCCTCCCTCTCACCCTGTAGATCTTGTTCCGGACTCTGCAGTACTTCACCTCCCCCCCCCCCCCCCCCTCTCCCCCTCCCTCTCACCCTGTAGATCTTGTTCCGGACTCTGCAGTACTTCACCTCCCCCCCCCCCCCCCCCTCTCCCCCTCCCTCTCACCCTGTAGATCTTGTTCCGGACTCTGCAGTACTTCACCTCCCCCCCCCCCCCCCCTCTCCCCCTCCCTCTCACCCTGTAGATCTTGTTCCGGACTCTGCAGTACTTCACCTCCCCCCCCCCCCCCCCTCTCCCCCTCCCTCTCACCCTGTAGATCTTGTTCCGGACTCTGCAGTACTTCACCCCCCCCCCTCCCCCCCTCTCCCCCTCCCTCTCACCCTGTAGATCTTGTTCCGGACTCTGCAGTACTTCACCCCCCCCCCCCCCCCCCCCCTCTCCCCCTCCCTCTCACCCTGTAGATCTTGTTCCGGACTCTGCAGTACTTCACCTCCTCCACCTTCACGTAGGACAGACACTCCTCGCAGCACTGGTCGCTGTGGCAAACCCCCGGCTGTGAGCAGCGCGTCTTGCACACGACGGTGGAATCCTGGGAGAATAAAAATGAATGAAATAAAAAGGATCAGATTAATTTCATTCATCCAATAATGAGGCTGTGGAGTGAACTTCAGATCAAACAGAAGGGTCTTCATGTGGGGGGGGGGGAGATCCGGGTCGGTACCTTGCAGGTGCAGGTGGTGCAGTTGTCGTGTATGAAGGACGTGTCGTTCTCGTACACTTCGCTGTGGAACAGACAGCTTCCTAAAGACAGATCAAACACCTTCCTCTGACCTGGAGGAGGAGGAGGAGGAGGAGGAGGAGGAGGTAAGAAACAGACACACAACTTATGTTGTGCATTCATAAACATTCTGAATCATGTTTCACAGCAGCAGACACGTTATTCATCAATGTTACTGAAGTAAATGTATGGAAGTATAATCAGGGAAATGTCATTAAAGTATTTAAATGAAAAGTACTAAAGCAGAATAAATACATATTCTATCATTAGATTATTATTCATCATGCATTAATGCAGGAGTTAGACTGTTAACTCATTATTATTTTCATTATGGATTCATCTTCTGATTGATTGTTTGGTTTGTAAAAAATCTTAAAATAGTCAGAAATGTCGTCACAATCACTCAGAGACTAAAAGTGACAAAAACCATCAGTACAAACCTCAACAAGTATTAAAATAAATAAGTAAAATGAACAAAAATATTATTTTTAAAGCCGCAAATCCTGAAAAATGGCAAACAATTAACAAAAAAGTTGCCAATTGTTTGTTTTTCTCTTACAAACTGAAGCTGTCAGTGTAGTGAAGTAAAGAGTACAACATGTCTGAGATGTAGTGGAGTAAAGAGTACAACATGTCTGAGATGTAGTGGAGTAAAGAGTACAACATGTCTGAGATGTAGTGGAGTAAAGAGTACAACATGTCTGAGATGTAGTGGAGTAAAGAGTACAACATGTCTGAGATGTAGTGAAGTAAAGAGTACAACATGTCTGAGATGTAGTGGAGTAAAGAGTACAACATGTCTGAGATGTAGTGAAGTAAAGAGTACAACATGTCCGAGATGTAGTGAAGTAAAGAGTACAACATGTCTGAGATGTAGTGGAGTAAAGAGTACAACATGTCCGAGATGTAGTGAAGTAAAGAGTACATGTCTGAGATGTAGTGAAGTAAAGAGTACATGTCTGAGATGTAGTGGAGTAAAGAGTACATGTCTGAGATGTAGTGAAGTAAAGAGTACATGTCTGAGATGTAGTGAAGTAAAGAGTACATGTCTGAGATGTAGTGGAGTAAAGAGTACAACATGTCCGAGATGTAGTGAAGTAAAGAGTACATGTCTGAGATGTAGTGAAGTAAAGAGTACATGTCTGAGATGTAGTGGAGTAAAGAGTACAACATGTCTGAGATGTAGTGGAGTAAAGAGTACAACATGTCTGAGATGTAGTGAAGTAAAGAGTACAACATGTCTGAGATGTAGTGAAGTAAAGAGTACAACATGTCCGAGATGTAGTGAAGTAAAGAGTACAACATGTCTGAGATGTAGTGAAGTAAAGAGTACAACATGTCTGAGATGTAGTGGAGTAAAGAGTACAACATGTCTGAGATGTAGTGGAGTAAAGAGTACAACATGTCCGAGATGTAGTGAAGTAAAGAGTACATGTCTGAGATGTAGTGGAGTAAAGAGTACAACGTGTCTGAGATGTAGTGGAGTAAAGAGTACAACGTGTCTGAGATGTAGTGGAGTAAAGAGTACAACGTGTCTGAGATGTAGTGGAGTAAAGAGTACAACATGTCTGAGATGTAGTGGAGTAAAGAGTACAACATGTCTGAGATGTAGTGGAGTAAAGAGTACAACGTGTCTGAGATGTAGTGGAGTAAAGAGTACAACATGTCTGAGATGTAGTGGAGTAAAGAGTACAACGTGTCTGAGATGTAGTGGAGTAAAGAGTACATGTCTGAGATGTAGTGGAGTAAAGAGTACAACATGTCTGAGATGTAGTGGAGTAAAGAGTACAACATGTCTGAGATGTAGTGGAGTAAAGAGTACATGTCTGAGATGTAGTGGAGTAAAGAGTACAACATGTCTGAGATGTAGTGGAGTAAAGAGTACAACATGTCTGAGATGTAGTGGAGTAAAGAGTACAACATGTCTGAGATGTAGTGAAGTAAAGAGTACAACATGTCTGAGATGTAGTGGAGTAAAGAGTACAACATGTCTGAGATGTAGTGGAGTAAAGAGTACAACATGTCTGAGATGTAGTGGAGTAAAGAGTACAACGTGTCTGAGATGTAGTGAAGTAAAGAGTACAACGTGTCTGAGATGTAGTGGAGTAAAGAGTACAACATGTCTGAGATGTAGTGGAGTAAAGAGTACAACATGTCTGAGATGTAGTGGAGTAAAGAGTACAACATGTCTGAGATGTAGTGGAGTAAAGAGTACAACATGTCTGAGATGTAGTGGAGTAAAGAGTACAACATGTCTGAGATGTAGTGGAGTAAAGAGTACAACGTGTCTGAGATGTAGTGGAGTAAAGAGTACAACGTGTCTGAGATGTAGTGGAGTAAAGAGTACAACGTGTCTGAGATGTAGTGGAGTAAAGAGTACAACGTGTCTGAGATGTAGTGAAGTAAAGAGTACAACGTGTCTGAGATGTAGTGGAGTAAAGAGTACAACGTGTCTGAGATGTAGTGGAGTAAAGAGTACAACGTGTCTGAGATGTAGTGA
>JAVDOI010000200.1:202500-235000 GCA_032191485.1 Leptoclinus maculatus
TTTCACCTCGTTCCAAATCCGTATTTTATTTTATTTTTCAATCCATTCTTACACATATTGTACAAAGACATACAAAAGAACGTGTGTTATTATCTGTTGTGTTTCTGTGACGATGAACAGAGACAAACTGGTTTCTGGTTTCTTTCTGTTGAAGTTTAAGAAACGAGGAAATTACATATTTACTTTTTAAAATCCACTGAAACGTTTCTATGACTCTAAGATATGAATGAGGAAGAAAGCATCTCTGGGTATCATTCATGAAGAGTGTGACATGCTAATGTGCTGTTAGATTTGATTAACATTGACACATTGTTTGACCTGGTGGTGCTCGATGAAACGTCTGAGGATCACCAACATGATGACAATTCATCCTGAGAGTGACGTGAATGTGTTGAAACGTGGCCGGAGCTCTTATAGTCCACATCACGAGGATCATAATGTGAAGACCTGGAGGCTCATCTGCATTGTTTCACTGACGTTTACAGATCACATGACGTGTGAAGCCCCGTTTGAGTAAAAGCAATAGGAGCGTGTTCTTAAATGAGAGGACTAAGCGTCCTCACTGGACCACTCGTCCTCCTAGAGCTCAGTGGAGGAGACGTGGAGTCATGAGTTCCTTTATAACGTTAGCTTCTTACTTTACACTTGGAGTTCATGTGTGAAGATGATCTTGAAGAACAAAACATGAAAGTTTCTCTTTCAACTCTTTTATTTTATTGTTGGCGGGGAACCAGTGACGCTAACTTCCTGTTGGCTCCAAACAAAACCGTACGTCATCCCAGCAGCTCTTCATTTAAAACAAAGCAACAGCCAACGAGGAAACTCCAACTCACAAAGGTGTAACTTAACATCACGCACTCGGTGAGACAGTTCCACCTCTGTGCTCCGTGATCAGACTTCCTCACAGGGTGGAGGTTCTTACGCTCGAGTCTCTAAAGTAAAGACTCAATCTTCAGTGTTAGCTGCTTCACACCGGGTCAAACGTCCTCCCGTCACCTTCACAAACGCCGTCACCACCACACTGCACCGTGGGACTGCGTTTAATCCGCTCCACTTTTCACACCCAGCTTTTTATTGCCGGTTTTATCCACATGCTGTGTGTGTGTGTGTGTGTGTGTGTGTTTTACACACTGTGCGGGTTTATAAAGTGGAGGCTGGCGGGCCCCGTGGCCCCGTGGCCCCGTGGCACCGCGGCACTGCGGCTCTAACGAGGACGGATCAAAGGAAGGGGCGAAAATAAATCGGGGGTGGTTTTAATATAGCAGCAGCAACTGAAACCCCAACCACACTGAGGACAGATGATGTCATAGAGGAGGAGGAGGAGGAGGAGGAGGAGGAGGAGGGAGGAGCACGTTTAAATAACCAGGAGGGAAAAGGAATTAGATAAAGAAATACATTTCTCCTTTTGCACACTTCACGCTTCACCGAGAAATCTCCTGGAAACGCTCCGTGTGAACACGAGCCGGAGTCGATATTCTGGAAATGTTAATCTGGCGTGACTAGAGGGAGACGGTGGCATCAAGCTATTCTCAGTCCGCGTGTTATTTCGTCCAACCGTATTACCGGCCACAGGATCGTCTGACCACAGCACCGGTATCCATCACACTCGCTTTATAAATAAAGGAGTCCGGACCACAGAGGTGAGAGGAGCAACATGGTGTGAAACAGGTCGACAACAAGATGAGCAACAATGTCAACTGCATTTTGTCTTTGAGCAACACGCGCAGAAGTCAGGCGGCAACCTCCGGTTCTGCCGAGTGAGGCCACTGGTTCATGTGTTAAAGCTGCATTCTCTCTAGTGTCCACCAGGGGGCGACTCCTCTGGTTGTATAGAAGTCTATGAGAAAATGACTCTACTTCTCTCTTGATTTATTACCTCAGTAAACATTGTAAACATGAGTTTATGGTCTCAATCTCTAGTTTCAAGTCTTCTTCAATACAGCATGATGTTCATTTAGTACATTATGGTCCATTTAGAGTCAAACAGACCATAAAGCAGGGGATGCTTTAGGGCGGGGCTACACAGTGATTGACAGGTCTCTACCATGACATTATTAAATATTCATAATTGCAAACAACCAAGATGGCGACGGACAAAACGCTAAACTCGAGGTTTCATAACATCAGTCCACAAACCAAAGAGAGGCGTCACGACATCGCCTTCTTATATTCAGTACGAGTTTAAACAAACTGCTTTGTTAAAGTCTCGACTGCTTTATTACCTCGTCACGATGTAATAAAGCAGATTCACACAACTCTAGTCTACTGAGCTACAGAGATGAAGGTAGACGAACTCATCTGTCTGACGTTACAGTGTTGGAGAACAAAGCAGCAGCATTGTTCACGACACGCGATGCACAGAACACATGATTTGTATTAAACGCTCCTTTAATGTGGGCGACTCGGTGGCCAATGTCACGTCCTTGTGTGTACTCTCTTCCTCCTGTGATCCATTAGCACAAAGTGGTGTTACTACATGTGACCCCCCCCCCCCCCCTCCTCCCCCTCTTCACTCTCACCCTTCTTGTCTCGGGGTCACAGGTCACAATGGGTCACCACGCCTTAAAACACTCGACATACCACCGCGGCACCAAGGCCGGTCGACTGGACGACCGTCTGTCACAGAGGGTGATGACCCCCCCCCCCCCACACACACACACACACACACACACACACAGCGTCGGAATGCGCGTAAGTGTGTGTGTGTCAGAGAAAGGGAAAGTGTGTGTGTGTGTGTGTGTAAACATGCTACTGACTGTATGAAGATACAAAGATTTCTTTAAGACTCCAGATTCAGAGTGTTTTTATTTATTCATTTGAACTGAACCACCAGATGTGAAAGCAGCGGTTCTCCTGAGAATCTCTTCAGAGCTTCAAGTTGAACTTCACGGAGACTCAAGGTTTCAGACAACAACAGTCTTAAAATCTTGTACGCAGCGTTTAGTGAAGGTTGAGGTCAACAGTTTAATATTGCAGATAATAAAAAAAAAGCATCATATATCTGCAGTTTTACAGCCAATTTAAAATAATCCACAAACCTCCAGGAAATGTGCCAGTTAGAAGAGAAGAGGAGCTCTTAAACCTTCGCTGTGGATACAGGTTTAATAATAATATGGATACAATAGGTTTAGAGCATCAACTAACTATTATATCTACTTTGTAAACTAACTATTTTTCAAAGTTTTTTTGTGGTTTATGTTTGCACGTTATTAACAAGGAGGGATTGTACAGATGTTTGAATGTTTGTCATGTTTGTTTTAGTAAAACAAGAATAAGTGTAGAAGACGTACAGCTCTATGATCATCAACCAGATCTTTAATTATCGACGTTAACATTAAATGAGCTTTTCTTCTTCTTGCATTGATAAAGTTGTTTGAGTGACAGTTGGTCTGTTCTGCCACTAGGGGGCGACATCGCTCACTGTTTCTCCTCATCGTTTCCTTCCTCGCTCCTTCTCCTCATCGTCACTACCCCCCCCCCCCTATGATCCATCACTTTCTCTTCCTCTACATGTGATCATTTCTGATCATTTGTTTCCATTTTGAATCTGAATTTAACAAGCTGCTCTGGCACAATTATGACCAATATCCGCTGTTCTCTTTCACACTTTGTTTTTCCATCTTTCTCTCCAAAGTAATAATGTTTCTTTCATGCTCTCTCTCTCTCTCTCTCTCTCTCTCTCTCTCTCTCTGTCTCTCTCTCTCTCTCTCTCTCTCTCTCTCTCTCTCTCTCTCTCTCTCTCTCTCTCTCTCTCTCTCTCTCTCTCTCTCCGTCCTGGTGACGGATAGAGAGATCAGTCCGGGTCTGTCAGCGCTGGAGAGGACCTCTCAATTTAAAGGCCCACTTAAGCCCTCGGACATCGGCCCCCAGAACCCCCCCCCCCCCCCCCCATTGCCACCGTGACCTTCCACCTTTCACCCTTCCTCCAAAACAAACAGGTCGTGACCCCTCGCCAGAGAGCAGGAGCCACAGTAGCTTAGGGACGAGACGCCGACGGGGAACCGGTTCACCCCCAAAAGAAACAGTTTGAAGGAGTCAAAATGTTCCTGAGAGGAGAAGATGAACGTCTACGAACTTTCTGAAGCAAAGTCATGACGTTTGAGGCAAATCCAGTTTCTTAAAGCTTCTTAAGGTTATTAAAAACATTTATTCCACACTTTTAAAACAGTGTATTCTGAATCAGCTCTTCATTGAAGCTACGATGTTTTAGTGAAATATTCAAACTCAAGACTCCTTGTGTCTCGTGCATTCATTTGACACATTTCTCCAAGATTCAGCCGGATGAAAATGGTATTTTTTGGGGGAAATTTCGAGCCACAAAGTTTGTCTGTAAAGCAAACAAACAGCCAACCGTACCACGGTGCCCTCTGATGTCACAGTGATGTCACAGTGATGTCACAGAGTGGTCTCCACTAATATCAATATCAACTCACGTTCATAGAAAACATACTCGATACAAGAAGATTAAACAATTCCTTTGACATGTAAAGAATATCGACACGATATGAAAGGTAGGGTCACCATTATTTTCATTGTTGATTAATTAGTCTATGATTTTGATGATGACTAAAATAATGATATATATTTCTATATAGTTCTGTGTTTAGAGAGAGTCGACTGAAGCAGTTCATCTAATAACTAAACAAATTCTCACGTCGACGAGGTAAATATAAAGAATCTTCAGCAGGAAACAAAAGACTTTAAAGTGTTTTATTGTATTCCTGCGTTAGACTGGAGAATATGAACAAAGGTCTTACATATGTGCTTCAGTCTATTCATTTAAACATGACACATGACGCTGGTATGTTCCGTGTGCTGTTATCAGGTAAACCAGCATTGATCAGCTCCTGTTTGAGTCGAGACACCGACAGGAAGCAGCTCTGAGGGCAAAACTCCTCCGAGCGTCTGGAATGTTTGTTTGATCGACTGCTGTGACCTCTGACCTCTGCTGCTGCCTGTAAAGTTGGAAATGTTCTGGTAATAAAGTGATGTTAAATCGGGATGAGCAGCACATTAAATGTTCACAGAAACTAAAACTAAAACGACTTCAGAACAGATTGTTTTTTATCGATAATTTATTTGAATATATTGCAAAACGAATCATCCTTCTGTGGGAAGACGTCTCTGCTCGTTACACGCGTGGTGTCTTTTTTTAAATAAACTTCCAGTGTAGGTTTACATACAACGAAACTACTTAGTTAGGTTTCAGGAGAAGATCGTGGTTTTTATTGTAAAGTACGTGTTGATCTGGCGCCGTCTAGTGGTGAGGTAGCAGATTGCAACCAACTGAAACTTCTCTCGCGTGTCAAGACGTGTAGAAAACTACACAGATCGGTGTTTAGTTTGTCCGTTCTAGGCTACCGTAGAAACATACCGGATCCATTAAGAGGACGTATGGAGATACAAACGTCTCATTCTAAGGTGACGAAAAACACAACACTTCTCATATTTAAGGTCATTTATACACTAAAGAAAACGCGTAAGTAACGTAAATAAAAGTGAAAGTCAACGTTGACTCCACGTGGGACACGAACATCAGTCTCCTGGGTGAAAGTCCTGTGTTTGTTGTGCCTGGTCACACGGTACGAAGATTGTCTGTGACGTCCCACTTGTGACCAACGTATTTAAGGTTTAGTGCAGGATGTCCTCCCGCAGGAGTACAGCTGATATTTCATCTGGTTCTTTGTTTAAAAAAAAACAACCAGAAAAGCGAAGGGGAGGAAGAGCCGACGAGAGAGTGGAAAAAGACACGGCGATGAACAGACAGATAGACGACGGGCGATGAAGAGCGTGACGGAGACGGACCGACTCCCCGCCAGATAAAGGATCGCCATGGCGACCGGCCTGTCAGTCAGTCTGTCAGCCACGTCCACTCCGGCCCCATTACAGCGCTCGGCCTCACAATGGCTCTTCTGTGTGTGTGTGTCTACCCACAGAGCCATTAGCAGGTACTCTGGACCCCCCCCCCACCTCAAAGTATGAGTGACACTGGAGCCCCGATGGCTCCCCCAACCCCCTAAAGACAGCCGGGCGACACGGGGAGGCCGTCTCTCCGTGGGATGAAGGAAGTGGAAGTGCAGTCGTTGAAAAATATCACGTTTTTTGCGAAAAAGGTTTATGTTTAACCGTGATGTTACGTTGCAAAGCGTCAAACGGTTTCCTCTTGCAACGCGAGGAAAGTAAAGAAACAATAGTCCATAGAGGGGAAACATTAATTATGATGTTAACAGTAAACAGTCAAACTTTGAGATGTTTCTGCGGCTAAAAACACTTTTAAAACTCAACTTTTATCAGATTTTTTTTTGCATTATTAATCAGATTTACAGCTAGTTTTTAACTGTGAAATGCCAGTTATTACAAAAATACAAGCTTTCATCTGATTTCAACAAACGATTTATTAGTTATCGCAGGTAAAATGTGTGTAAAGTGCAGAATTAGTATTAATATTAATGACTTTTTAAGTTTTCAAAGATTTAACCTTTGGTGACCGAGGAGAAGAGAAACTGATATCTGACATAAGCCATGAATCTGGAGTTTAAAATGTTTATGAGTGTGTGTGTGTGTGTGTGTGTGTGTGTGTGTGTGTGTGTGTGTGTGTGTGTGTGTGTGTGTGAGTGTGTGTGAGTGTGTGTGTGTGTGTGTGTGTGTGTGTGTGTGTGTGTGTGTGTGTGTGTGTGTGTGTGTGTGTGAGTGTGTGTGAGTGTGTGTGAGTGTGTGTGTGTGTGTGTGTGTGTGTGAGTGTGTGTGTGTGTGTGTGTGTGTAGGAGGGGGGTTAAAGCAGAGATGAAAGGCCGGCCATTGCCTGCTGATGACTGATAGCATTCAGCAGGGCTTTGGCTGATGTCTGCCTGATAACACAGAGGACGGCTCAGTCAGACTGCAGGCCGAGGGGAGCCTCCCAGCAGCCAATCAGGAGCCGGGGTTTGGATATCGAAAGTTGTATTTGCCCCGAACAAGTATATGTTTAAGCTGTACATGTACAAGGTGATATGAAGAGTGGAGGAGGTGAATAACGGCCGTGTGCACCTCAGGGTGCATTATAGCGCCATGACTTCTTCAACGGTCAGTTTAAAGTAAGTTTAAGTGGAGAAGAAGAATCACAGTTGGAGATATTCTAGAAAGTCTTGGGCATCATGTTATACACAATTCACCAAAATATTTAGATATATTTTGGGCTTATATGGGCAAAATCTGATATAAATCATTCATATCTCAATACTGGTAACATATCATGATATGTGGTTTTCTGATAAGTCAATTAATAAACAGTTTTTATGAAACAACCACATAGTAAACCTGATTTTGTATTCTTCTTTGTGAATTAAATACTTACATGTGCGAGTTATTTAATTACCATGATTCCACTGAAAGACACTAAATGATCATATTGAGATAAAACTAATACATTTGTTTTCTTTGAGCTCTCCGCAACGATTTAAAATGCTTGATATTTAAAGAACCGTGTGGTTTAATGCAGCATTATAACGAGGATCGGACGAATCGTTGCAGAGAGGAGGAATCAGAAGCAAGCCTTTTCAATGGGCACGGTGCAGACAACTCTCTCAGGAGCGCTGTGCGGTTTATAAAGTCTATAAAGTGACCGATGATCAACGACACGCAGAACCTCAAGTTCACGCCCGCGTGCTTCCTGTGAACTGAAGAAACAAAAGCTCTCTTTCAGCCGCGGTGTCGAGGCAGTGACACAGAAAAGGCTTTGTTGGTCCATTCTCATCCCCTAAAACAAAGAATCTACAGCAGTAATGTGGGGGGGGGGGGGGGGGGGGGGGGTCAGGGGTCAAAGAGCACATGTTCCAGGAAAGAGTCGTCCCCTAACGTTTTGTAGGCTGGTTTTAACTGCCGGGCCGGCGTCAAGACAGCGTGACGACAGGCCCGTCCGTTAAAACAAACAATCCCCACTTCAGGTTTCACTCCAACAAAAAGTGCTTTTCCTGCAAATCACTGAGCCGTTAACAGAAACCTTGAGAACATGTTCTACCCGATTCAAAGAACTTCAGAACCTCATCATCATCTCAGTGAAACGCTTACGAAACGCACCGTTGACCACACGTCTCACCGGACCTCCCGCCAAAACACAACAACCTGCATCTCAAAGACAAATCTTTCACAACCTTTTCCGATAAGAAGCGTCCACACAAAGCTCAACAATCAGCTTTCACAAATATCACTATCAGCGCTCGAAGAGGTCATTTCATCCTATCGGCCCACAGTGGGAACAAGCTGACGCTGCAGTTACTCGTCCAGGTGCCCGAGACGCTCTGGGACACGTTTGAATGCACCGGGGAGGTGAAACTGGTCGGTTCTTACCAGACACACGCAGGTGATGCAGGGGTTGTCGGTGATGTTGGGGATGTGGAGGACTTCTCCCTCGTTCTCACAGCTGGCCTCGGTACCTGTGAAGGGAAAAGGCGGCAAAGGTGAGGTGAAGGCTGAGAGCGAAAGACAATGTGACTCTGACAAAACCGCCCATCAGCTGTCGGGACAACGTGACATCAATCCAGATAAATACACTGTGAGTGACGTCTAGAGGCGTCTCGGCGTCTTTGAGCTCCCCGGCAGCTTTCAGTCTCAGCAAGCAGCTGGTGGATATAGCGAAGCATCGAGCTACGAAAGTGCCAGAATATTTTACATTTAGGAGTCAGCGTAAAGGAGAGGGAATAGAGAGCTACAGGGGTCTTTGTTTTAGGACAACCAGGTCCTGGTGAAGTAGCCGTCTCATTTAGTCTCTTTACGGCGGTGTTGTGTTCACAGCTGCAGAATATACAACAGTGCTGCTTTAATTGTAATAAGGTTTCATGTTTTCCGGAGAAGAGCACATCATCGTGTGGTGTTTGTCTGTCCAGGTAGAAGCACAGACTGTTTAAACTGAGGTCTTAAAAGAAATATGTGAGTCAGTCAGTTTGTTACGAGTGCAAATGTAATCCGAACCAACGGCAGGAAACGACCCCGAACACAAGGGTTTATGGGTAGAAGCAGACAGATTCTTAACATGTCGGTTCTTCCTGCTTTTTCGGAGAGGAGAGAGAAAGACGCGACGTCCGGACCGACTCTCCGCTGTTTGTTCATGTGCCAGGTTTTGTTTTGACGCTCTGAAATGATAACTTCCTTCCCTGTAGGAAGTTATCGTCATGAGCCGAGAGTTGAGCCGGGGTTAATCCTCTCCTCTGACTACTTCCTGTTTCCTCCGGCTGATCTTATCTCCACGAGGGGAAGAATATCTTCCAGCAGTTTATTTACTCTTTAGAAAGCATTGTGAATGGAGACACCACATCGCTGCTGCTTCATCTAAACTCTGCTTGTTTATTGATCTGTTTAAGGGTTAATCTCGTCTAATGTTTCACCAGAAAACCTGTCAAATCAAAGATCCTAAACAACCTTTGTTTGAGCGATGTGTGGTCACCTCTGACTTCTGACCTGCTGTTTGCTTTTGTTGTAATGCTGATGATTTAGGATTCGGAATAAATGAATCGCCTGAAAGAAACGTGCCGTGCACGGCTTTCCAAAATCAAATGTGAAAGAGCAAAAGTGCAGCTCGGTACCACGGCAGGTCGAGGAAATAGTCGTGAAATACCATCTATTGGTTTCGTGTACCGGGGACACGGAATGTTTATCGTTGTTCGTGTCGTCAGTACAAAACAGTAGCGATGGAAAGTCAATTAGAATCCCTTTGTGGAGACACAAACAAAACGCATCCGTGTGACTATGCAACAGTCAGACCAAGTGACGTAGTGAAGAGAGATCTAAAGAGACCACATCTGTAGGGTGATCCAACAAACACAGGACCTTTAAACCTAGCTGTTTCCTAAACCCGACGGTTGATTTTGTTTCCTGAACCGAACTGTACGCAGTTATTTGAAGCCCAACCACGGTGTTTTACCGAAACCTAAGGAAGTGGTTTTGTTGCTTAAACCCTAACTTTCATTTTGTAACGTGAAGAAAGTCGTTCCTGTTCACTAAACCAACAGAATTCATCTCCAGACTATTTCACAAACCGCAGTGAGACTGTGTGACGTGACGTTGGGTCGTTGTTCTGAAATCACAGACCTGTTTGTTAATGATTACGACTTAGATGTTGAATCTGCCACCGTTACCACTGTGAACTGTGAAAAGTGTCTAAATCTAAATCTCCACAACAATAGATCCCGACGGCAGCGAGTCGTCTGCTGGTCTTTGAGTTCAGCGTGAAGACCGGCCTGTGGATTCTGGCAGAGCAGACGAACCCTGCCGACTCCACCGCCGCTGTAAAGTTTACAGCCTTCGAGTGTAATTAAACTGGCAGTGCTGTAAGTGGTGGGTGTGGGGGGGGGGGGGGGGTGAAGGGTCTCTGAGGCCTCGTCCTCTTCTGTGAGTCAGCTGCTGTGTTTTAAAGCTCAAGTCTGTCCTGATACCTCCAGACACTCGTGATAAATCCTCAGGAAATGTTTTACCTGAAACTACGGCAAGAACACAAGTAGGAAGGGTAACACGTGAGCAGCGCAGGGCGTCGTTAGAGGAGCTAAAAGGACAGCGGGGGGGGGGGGGGGGCTCAATACTACGACCTTTCTTTGGTTAAAGGTCGATCGTCTCTGAGAGTCTCGTCTACTTAATACAGTAAAACATTCAGTCTGGTAAACTGTCATTGAACTGATCATATGAACGACATCTGTTTAGCTGCATGTTCTGCTTCCAGTGACAGAGAACGAGTTGAGATCCTTTAATTAAGTACAAGTAGAATAATTCAATATGAAAATACTAATATAATATTAGGAAAATGCACTTAAAGTATACAAATTAAAAGCACTCATTACGCAGAATAATACCTCCTGTACTGTTATATTATTATATTATTATATAATAATATTGTGTTATTGGATTATTCTTAATGATGTTGTTCAAAGTGGAGATAATAAAACAACTTTACACTGTTATCAACAACATTTCTCTCTAGAAGTATAGAAATTGCACAAAATAGAAACATTGAAGTAGAAGTATCTAAAACATGTACTATAGTACATGTACTTATATTCCAATGTTTCAGAGTAGCGAGGGCTGTTTGAAGAGACAGAAACATGTCATCTGAATATATTTACGAAGGCTTATTTATATTTAGAATAATTTAGAATAATTCTGTTACAAAATGCATTTCATTCAAATCTGAGGGAGTCAAATACAGCAGCTGATAACCGGAGTAATCAGAGTACACGTTGAGGTCTGGGTGGTTTTTGCGGGTTTAAAAAACCTACTTTGAGGAACTTGTCTGCAGGTTTCCCTCCAGTCAAACCAGGTCCCTATCCTCCCTGACTTCACAGAGTCTCACAGAGTACCCTGAACATTTTAGATCCAGTAAAGAGCTCGAGTGGATTTAAACCACGTGACGCTGAAGCCGACAGGGTGACCTCTGCACCCGCTCCACCTGCTGCAGCGACGCTCAAACCGTCCCCACTATAAGACCTCAACCCGCCCAGAACCCCCCCCGGCCTGTGGTCCGGGGCAGACAATGACGGTGCATGTCTGGGATGCCAGGTGGAGGAATCCGATCCGCATTGGGGATCACAATGGTGCTCAGCTGATACACAGAGAGAGAGGTCGATGGCTTCTCAGAGGGTTGTTCATGTCAAACAGATCTGCAGAGACCCATCGGGTAGCCTACAGGTTTCTGCACCAGCCCCCCCCCCAATCTGATCCCCATCACCGTGTTAGCTTCAGGAGACGGGGGGGACCCTGATGATCGGAGCTGAAGCGGGTGTGCATGCAGCTCTATCTCGTCTATAGGTTGATCTGAATCAGATCTTCTGTTAACGACATTATCGGGGAATTCAACACGGAAACCCTTTTAGAATGACCCCCCTCGAAAGGAACACAAGCCAAATTAATAATAGGCATAATCAAATGCATTTAATCTACACGCACACACACACACACACACACACACACACACACACACACACACACACACACTGCCGGCCGGCAGCGCGCGACCACCACATCACTGCGTTTCCATTATTCCACATTTTCTTAACATGCGCTGCACGGCAAACAGACAATATGCTATGATTATGATGCAATGCGGCTGTCAAAAATAGAGAGAGAGAGAGAGAGAGAGAGAGAGAGAGAGAGAGAGAGAGAGAGGCCGATCAGAACAGGGACGTGCTGGTTAAAAGGGAAAGTGATTTACACCTTTCAGCCGGCATTTAACTAAAAAAAAAAAAAAGTGGGTTAATTATAACCTCCAGTGACACAAACAACACTTTAAGTAAAGATCACGTATAATTTGACGCAGACCTTTCATCATAAAGATCTAAATCCTTGCATGATTAAATAAAAGAAGTTTGATATAAATTACTTTGAATTATTGTCATCGTGATTTATGTCGGGCTCAAAAAAAAAAACTACCTCTGAAAAATAACAAGCTCTGCGCGAGGATGGATTTTTGGTGGTGTCCTCTGTCTCCGGTGGAAGAAGCGGAACAATTCCAGTGAAACCCCGAGTCTGAACCCCCAGACTGAATCATAAACATCATAAACAGCCTGATGCTAAATAAAAACGGGAAGTTGTGTTTTCTGGGGAACCTTCGTGGATTTTTTTTCCGTATTCTGTTGATTTGTTTTGCTTCCTTGTGATCATGAACAAAGCGGTTTTATTGCCTGGTTCGCGGACCTCGTAGCTGACCAGCACATTACTGGTGACCAGATAGAACAAATAAAGATGAGGGGACTTAGATTCCGGTGCGCAGAGTAGAAACAGACCGGAGGAGATTCACGGGGACGCGGCAGACTAAATCACCGGGGGTTTGGGTAGATTTTACGCACGGCGGGTGTTGTGATGTGTTATTGTGAAGCCACGCGATGCCTTTAATCTTACCTGTAATTAGTGGAGAGGAGGACCGGGGCGCTTGGAGCAGCAACACGAAGCAGAAGAAAAACCTACAGGTGGACCAGGAGGGAGGGTTCAAGCGGCGGAGCAACATCCTCGGGTTTGGAGAAAACGGAGGAATAAATAAAAAAAAACAATCCAAAGGAAGACAAGTGAAGCAGATCCACGGTTCTCCCCCGCAGACTGTTTTCGTCTTTATTCCAGCAAGGAGAAGAAGAAGAAGAAGAAGAAGAAACACCTCCTCAGTTTGTCTGTTTGCGCTGAAATGCAAAGCGGCAATCAGCCGTGCGCGCGGAGATCACACCGACATTAAAATGACAAAAGACGCGCCGACGGGCTGGAGACAGCGGGGCTCTGCTCACGTCGTGCGCGGAAAACGGGAGTCCGTGGATGAAAACATCATGAGTATTAGAAGCAGTCCCCAAAATCCCGTAGACGTGGAGGGGTCCCGGGAGGTTTGAGGATTGGACTCCGGCAGTCAGAAGAGTCCGAACCGAAGTGTCCTGAGGTGGATTTGAGCTCCGATCAACTCGCACAGCTGATTTACAACAAATGGAGAGTTTCAAACCGGATCAGAGTCCCTCAGTGAAGTCAGTCAGTGAAGTGTCTTAAAGGAGACTCTGCGCTCCGAATCCAGAAGTCCGTTTGGCGCATGGATGCTCGAAGCCGACTGTCCGAAGTGAAGGAGCGGACTGCAGTCTCTCTCTCTCTCTCTCTCGTGACCGGCCTCTCCTCCTCCTTCTCTGGTATTAAAAGCGGACCTGTGGTGTTCGGAGCGCACCGCGGAGCCAGAGAGTCCTGCCTCCTCTGTGAAACCCGGGACCTCCTCCTGCCTCCAGACCTTTCAGAAAAACCTCCTCCAAGACCCGCTCTGGTCCTCTGCTCCCAGGTCTCCTGCAGACTTTCCCCAGTCCTCCTCCTCCTCCTCCTCCTCCAGCCCTCCTTTTGTTATTCTAAGTTTTTAATAATCACAGTGTCTGTGCCTGCTACTGAACCTCTGAGGGGGGGGGGGGGGGGGGGGGGAGCTACACGTGTGCTTCATGTCTCTGTGTTGTAAATGTAAGTGTTCCAGCAGAAGGAGGGACTGAAGTCAATTACACAATTTGTTCCCAACATTTGAACAAATTAGTAATAAATTATTTTCCACATGTTATTGTCTTCAATAACTCATTTTACTGTCACCATGGCAACATCAGCAGGAGATTATAGAAACAAAAGGTTTTCTCCCCACGTGCACAATTTATCTCTTCTTTCATTGTAGAGACACAGAAGTTTCCTTCTTTCCTTTCTTTTTCTGATTCTGAATATTTCTCACTTTATTTTGAAGCCAACGGTGCACACACACACACACACACACACACACACACACACACACACACACACACACACAGTGTGTCGATGTTGTGTTGGACCACTGATGCTCTCGTATGAAGTCTGTGGGCGGTTAGAGCTGCACATTAATGATCTGTATGTTTTCACACCTTTGTTTGTGTTCATGCTGTGAACTGAACGTCTGTGCACTATTCTCAGTCGTCTCACTATTCTCTCCCTCACTCCTGAGCAAAATGAATCAGTCCTTATGGTTGTCAAAGGCCCATTTGGGGGCTCTTGAAAGGGTCAAAGGTTCCCAAACCGGAGTGTTGGGGGGGGGGGGGGGGGACCTCTGGGGACACTGATCAGACTCTGATAGAAACCCAAAGTCAGTCAAGAAAGAGTCAAACTATTCCTCCGTGGGAAAGACTTGAAATGAAAATCTAAACTATAACGAACGATGATTGAACGAATCAAAGGAAACATGCAAACGGAGAGAAACGTCTCAAAACACGGAAACTCCTCAACGTTTCAGCGTTATGTTCCCATAAATCTGAAGTCGACATTAAAGCCTCATGTGACAGATGAGACGGGTTGTATGACAGTATCTGTGTGTGTGTGTGTGTGTGTGTGTGTGTGTGTGTGTCTAGCCTCTTTAAAGTGAAGCTCAGACGGGGAGGAAAAGCGAGTCTTCAAAGAAGTAATTAGGACCCACCCAGCAGCTTTTAACTGAGCGTCAGCCGCCGCTCGACCTGTGTGTCGCTGCATGCTGGAAACACACACCAGCCAGGCACGGCCCAGGTGTGTGTGTGTGTGTGTGTGTGTGTGTGTGTGTGTCGAAGAGAGAAAGTTTGAGTGTGTTTTAAAAAAAAAAAGGAGGAAGCAAGTTTGTCAAAAAGAGAAAAGGAGTGTGTGTGTGTTTCAAAGAGAAGGAGAGCATGAAAGAGTGTGTGGTTCAAAGAGAAAGTGTGTATCAGAAAGAAAAGCACAACATTAAAGTGTGTGTGTGTGTGTGTGTGTGTGTGTGTGTGTGTGTGTGTGTGTGTGTGTGAAACATCAAAATGTTATGAAAAGGTGTTCTATCAGAGAGGAAGAGTGTGTGTGAGTGTGTGTGAGGTTGGATTTAGGTAATATTAACCACTAGATGGCAACAGAGCGAGAGGGAGGGGGTGACCTGGTCTGACCGCAGACACACACACACACACACACACACACACACACACACACACACACACACACACACACACCTCAGAGGAGCAGAGAGGGAGTGAGGAGAGGAGTCTTGTTCAGGAGTAAACGTGGGAGCTGCAGGTTTGAGGCGAAACACTAACGGCAAAAAAAAGAAATGATTTTAATGCTCTGGTCAATTTTGAGATTTTGATCTATTTTGCTTCCATAACTCGTCTTCTTCAGACGAGAGGAAATAAAACGTTACTTTGTCTGTTTACGTCTGTATATTTCTCCTAAATTCTCCTAAAGTCACCATTACATAATCCCTCATTTGCATATTTAAACACCACATTTCATAAAACCTGTAACACAATAAATCCTCCTCTTGATGTGAGTGATGAAGTGGTGAAGCTTCATGGTGATATCTCTGAGTTCATGTGTTGACCCTCTTCACCTGTAGAGTCTCTAAATGTCAGTAATGTAACTAAACGTCTCTTTAAAGGACGTTTTCTCTCAATGAGTTTGTTCTCAGACTCTGATCCATAAATCTCCTCTTCAGCAGCTCTTAATACACCAAACGTTACACGTTCATTCCTCTCTGTGTTCTGAAGGTTCACACAGAGGGGTTTGTTCACACATCACTCACAGACTCATTTATACATTTATTAATAACAACATGGAGGAAATAATGAGGAAGTAACTCAATGATGACATATAGACAGATATGAGCAAAGGACGGAATCAGAATCATGGCTTTCCAAAGTCCACAGAGTTCTGAAGACTTTAAAGCGTCACTGAAATGCTCCCAGACAGTTTAATCCAACATCATTGTCTCTGATGTTCTCATAGACACACAAACTACAGACGAGCAAACGTCAAATGAAAGGGAACGGTTTGTTTTAAAGGACGATGTCGGTCTGTGGGAGGTGGATCTGAAACGAGGAGGAGAAAAGGTGGAACTGGGTTGAGGAGATTGACCTGAGAGTGATCGATGTCCTCAGATGTTCGTGTGAGCGTCCCTCCTGCCTTCAGACCGGCTGCAGACGGGAGGAGGGACCCCCGGCGACGACCCGGAGGTTAAAGCCCCCTGCAGCCGGCAGGTCTGGCTCTGAGAGGCTATGGTGGGGGGGGGGGGGGGGGGGAGGTTAGACCCAGCTGTCTGAGTCAGGACACACCAACACTAACAGCCTGTTTCAACCGAAAGAAACTGGCCAGGAACCCAGGAACCTTCTTCTTTTCTTTTGAAATTCAGGAACCTTATACGCGATTCAACTGGAGGAACCAGCGTTTTGAATTTGGCTCCTTTGCATTAGTTCCTCCGCTCCAAAAAGTCTCCGTCACTTGAAGTCCACACTACTCCGGAGGGGTTTGAAAACGCCACCGACGCCGCGTTAGATTAAAGACTCCGTGGTTGACCTCGTAGCGTGGACGGGCAGAAACGGGGACTTTGTGAAGTCGGTGATGTCTGATTGGGTCTGATCATCGCACGAGTACGCTTTTTGTGTTCTGCACAACTATTGAAAAGTCCACAAAGAAACTGTAAACGAACAAAATGGATAAACGCTCTCCAGTACGACAGGGACTTCGACGAACCCGAGGAAACGAGTGTAGTGTAGTATCAACCTTTTAATATTAAATAGTACTATAATACTTATTGACATATAGCACAATATGGTAACTGTGTGTAAAGTAGAATATCAAAAGTTGAAAGTAAAGCATTAAGCTGTGTTCCACTTCAGCTAAAACTCTCCAACAATGTCAAATAAAAACCGTAACAACAGATTTTGTTAATTTTGCTCAAAGTTATTAACAAAACAACTACACGACATCACAATATATTCACAATACGTTGCTGCTAAAGAGGGTGGAACGACACCATAAACACACTAATTGTGACATGTAATTGCATGAAAGTATTTTACATCCTTGTAAGGACATAAACTGCAGATATTTTAGAGGTTTATGGAGGTTTTTATGAACGATTTACGTACTTTTTTCACGACAAAATGAACGCCCTGGAAACACAATGACGCTGTGTGTGTTTTTCAGGATGTAACGAAGCGAAGTGTTTTTATTTTACACGTCTCTGTTTTGTTGGGAGGGCAGCAGAATGAGGGTGGGGGGTCTGGGATCCATCACGCTCAGTACTCCCCTGGTTTTACAAGCTTCTCACGGGGAAGCCGGGCTGCGAGTTAATCTCTCGTGTTTCTCCGTTGTCGGACAAATATCTGCAGAAAGTCTGATTTTCAGAAAGGAATGCTTCTTCCTGCAGGTTTCTGAGGGCCTCGTGAAACTCACTCCGCACATAATTGACTTCGTAAACTTCAGCTAAAGAGAAAAACAGTGAGGTTTATTTCCCCTCAGCAGAGTTCAGCTCTTTACCTGCTGGATCAGAACCTGAACAGCAGACTTCCTCCTCCTGCAGGCAGAAGCACAGCAGACGTGTTCAGTGTGAATGTTTCTAAAGGTCGAAGAGAAAAGATGCTTTGGGTGAAAAAATCAAACTCAACTCACCTGCTTCAGTCAAACTCAACTCACCTGCTCCAATCAAACTCAACTCACCTGCTTCAATCAAACTCAACTCACCTGCTTCAATCAAACTCAACTCACCTGCTTCAGTCAAACTCAACTCACCTGCTCCAATCAAACTCAACTCACCTGCTTCAGTCAAACTCAACTCACCTGCTTCAGTCAAACTCAACTCACCTGCTCCAATCAAACTCAACTCACCTGCTTCAATCAAACTCAACTCACCTGCTTCAATCAAACTCAACTCACCTGCTTCAGTCAAACTCAACTCACCTGCTTCAATCAAACTCAACTCACCTGCTCCAATCAAACTCAACTCACCTGCTTCAGTCAAACTCAACTCACCTGCTTCAATCAAACTCAACTCACCTGCTTCAGTCAAACTCAACTCACCTGCTTCAATCAAACTCAACTCACCTGCTTCAATCAAACTCAACTCACCTGCTTCAGTCAAACTCAACTCACCTGCTTCAGTCAAACTCAACTCACCTGCTTCAGTCACTCAACTCACCTGCTTCAATCAAACTCAACTCACCTGCTTCAGTCAAACTCAACTCACCTGCTTCAGTCAAACTCAACTCACCTGCTTCAGTCAAACTCAACTCACCTGCTTCAATCAAACTCAACTCACCTGCTTCAGTCACTCAACTCACCTGCTTCAGTCAAACTCAACTCACCTGCTTCAGTCAAACTCAACTCACCTGCTTCAGTCAAACTCAACTCACCTGCTTCAGTCAAACTCAACTCACCTGCTTCAGTCAAACTCACCTGCTTCAATCAAACTCAACTCACCTGCTTCAATCAAACTCAACTCACCTGCTTCAGTCAAACTCACCTGCTTCAATCAAACTCAACTCACCTGCTTCAGTCAAACTCAACTCACCTGCTTCAATCAAACTCAACTCACCTGCTTCAGTCAAACTCACCTGCTTCAGTCAAACTCAACTCACCTGCTTCAGTCAAACTCACCTGCTTCAATCAAACTCAACTCACCTGCTTCAGTCAAACTCACCTGCTTCAGTCAAACTCAACTCACCTGCTTCAGTCAAACTCAACTCACCTGCTTCAGTCAAACTCAACTCACCTGCTTCAGTCAAACTCACCTGCTTCAATCAAACTCA
The DNA here is from genome assembly GCA_032191485.1 of Leptoclinus maculatus. Classification (NCBI taxonomy): domain Eukaryota; kingdom Metazoa; phylum Chordata; class Actinopteri; order Perciformes; family Stichaeidae; genus Leptoclinus; species Leptoclinus maculatus. The sequence continues at coordinate 221,502 of JAVDOI010000200.1, forward strand.
ACTCACCTGCTTCAATCAAACTCAACTCACCTGCTTCAGTCAAACTCACCTGCTTCAATCAAACTCAACTCACCTGCTTCAGTCAAACTCAACTCACCTGCTTCAATCAAACTCAACTCACCTGCTTCAGTCAAACTCACCTGCTTCAGTCAAACTCAACTCACCTGCTTCAGTCAAACTCACCTGCTTCAATCAAACTCAACTCACCTGCTTCAGTCAAACTCACCTGCTTCAGTCAAACTCAACTCACCTGCTTCAGTCAAACTCAACTCACCTGCTTCAGTCAAACTCAACTCACCTGCTTCAGTCAAACTCAACTCACCTGCCTCACCTGACGTAGTTTGGTCAGACGTCGGCACTACAAGCTACGCATGGCTGTAAACTGCCAGTAAACAGAGTAAAAGAAGAAGAAGATGAAGAAGAAGAAGAAGTTGATAGCAGGAAATAATACAAGTCGGCTTGACCACCTAAAGATAGAGAGAGGTCTTCATGTTTTTGTTTCTTTCATGTCAGCCAGGAAATCTAAATATATATCTGGGAAGTCGCCAGCTGATCAGTCATGCAAGTTTAAATGTTCGTCAGAAATTATTCGACGAAGGCGTTCAATAATAATCCACTTCATGCATAAACCAACTCACGCAGGCGTAAAAACCTTTTTGCACAATTAAGGACGTTTTGTTGAATTTTATTGAAAATATGTGGATTGAAACACGGCTAACGTCTCTTAACATGATCCAGGGTTTTTAAGAATATTGATGTTGTGTATATTTCTATATATCTTTATATATCACCTGACAGCATTTGTATCCACGTTTAAATCTCCAACAATCAAAGTTTATCAAAGTACAAAACGCAACAAATAAGACGTGGTTGTTATTCTGGTAATTATATGGTATTTTACTTCAATTGATGTAAAATTCATGAAATATATTTATTGTAAAATGTAAACAAAAAAAAGTCCAGTTTGTGGTAAATTCTCCCAAACCTACAAAGTCTGAATGTGAAGAAATATGATCTCAATATTTCTTCACTTTCCACACAGAAGAGAAAATGATGTAACATCAGACAAAAACACGATGTAGCTGTGTTACCAAGGAAACAACACATAATCTCTGGTAATTCTCCCCGAGATCACAACATGGGATCAGTTTTTGTTCTCACAGAAAAGAAATCCGAGCCACTTAAGTTCCCCATGGCGGAGGTGAAACGCTGCTGACGCTTCAAAATCTGCAGAAAGAGTAAAGTGATTCTGCAATTATCTGATCCCGTTTGTTTACGCCTTAAAGCCCGGGAGACAGAAATAAGCTCCGGAGTAAAAACCCGCACTGAGCCGGCTGCTCGTCTAAGATCCAAACTCAAAGCTTTTATTACCTCCGTCTACAAACTGCTGCGGCCCGGTTACACGTTGTTTGTTGTCGAGCAGCGTGTTGCTTGATGTTTTTACCAGTTGGGTGTGTGCAGCCGTGTTTTGGTGGTTCCTCACTTCAGAGCGCGTTTACGTGGCCGAGGCGAGAACCAGGGAAGAAGTTACTGAAGAGAGGGGGGGGGGGACTAAATCTGGAGAAAGAGTTTAAAAGTCCTGAAAGGAAGGGAGACGGTGAAGCTCTGGACGGAAGAGTGGTGAGAGGAAGAAGAGAAGAGACATCAGGAGTCCACTGGATGTGTAAGAGCAGAGCATCTGCCTCCGTTAATCCGCTCTTTTACAAACTTCTTCTCAAAACTCAGCACACAAGAAACGATCCGACGTCTGTAACAAGGCCTCGATTAACAGTTTCAATTCAGCCAAAGAGACGAGACGCATTCGTTTTGTCCGTTGTCTCCCACCAGCACCAGGCTGCTCTCAACCGGCGTTTGTATACTTACACAAATCAACGTGTTGGAATTCGTGGATATCCAACGTAATCATGAACCACGAAGTATAAAGACCGCAAAACCCCCATAAAGGGCGGGTGGGAGTTTAGGTGGACGGGTCAAAGAGAAACCATTTGTCTGTCACGTAACTTCAGATCTTAAGTAACATAAGTAACGCCATCTTTTTCTAAACCTTTACAGTTTATTTGGAGAAGACTTTATGCGTGTAACATGTGAAAATACAACAAGTGTTGCTGGACCTTTTGTAGGAAAATGCAAAGTCCTCGTTCAGGACTCCATGTTGGACACGAGGTCGTGTGGCTCAGGTCCTACAGACTCAAATCTCATTGAGGCAAATTCATCAATCAATCATGAAGAAAATATTGGAGGAACTTCTGATAAACTTCTGGATTTTTCGTATTTTATATCGTAGAACAAACCGTTAAAAACACACAGTCCTCGAGTAGAAGGAACAGGAAGTGCAGAAATCTAGGTTGTGTAACACTCGAAGTCTGCGTTTTGATCAATCAGAGATGTTTATTATTCTAAACAAACACTGCTATGGCTTGAATAGGGAGACTCTTTCTTTTTTTTTCACGATGGGAAATATGGTCAAAGAAATTAAAGTTGGAACCGAAATGTTTCTCCGGAGGACAAAGGGGGTAAAGTTCTTTAAAGAAAGTCCACAGTTCCAGGAAGGAAAAGTTCCTGTGGGTGGAGACGGGCGGAGCATTAAAATATGACAGAAAACAACAAAGAGAGGCCGATAATATAGTGAGTGTTGATAGACGGAGGGATGGAGAGATCAGAAGAAAGAGATTGAGGAGTTATTGAAGAAGGGAACGAGGGAGATTTGAAGTGAATTAAAAGACACGAGAAAGAGTTCAAAGAGAAGATGGAGGGAAAAGGTGTCAACAGAAAGATAAAGGAAAGTAACTTGATGTGAAATCCAAAAATATCGAGAGATGACGGGAACGATAACAGAGAGGGGGATAGACAGACATAACGGATGAAAAAAGGAGCTGAGATGGAAATGCTTGAGTGATGGAGAAAGACAAACAGAGAAACTGAGAGTTTGTAACTTTATCTGCAGCGCTCACACGAGAGCTGCTGCCAGATTAAACACACCCCGTTACCCGAGCTGCAGAGGAAACACAAAAACAATCACTTCAAACGGCGTCAGAGCGAGTCGCGTTCGTCAAACCGACAAGTGTTTGGTTCGTTTTCTACACTTCGTCCACGCGACTCTCGGGGGGAGAAACGTAAGAGAATCGCGGCGTGTTCGAGACGCGGCGGGAAAGTCGGAAAATTCGGAAATAAGCCACAACTTGGAGGTTTTCATGGAACGTGGAGGCAACGTGGTGACATGAGGGCAGCACACATTGTACGAGAACCCCGTTTCTCTTCATGAACTCTGCAGAAACGTAGCGTAGGGTTTGATCACATCTGCTCTACCGTGGACGCAATGCCGCACGAGTTTACACACCAAACTGCATCACATTCAGTGTGCGTTCCCTAAAACTCACTGCAGTCATTTACCTCCACTCAAAGCACTTGTTTTTGGCCACTAAGAGGCTCAGATTAGGCGATAAACTCTGCTTCTGAAAAGTGAAGTCAGAGCTTCATGTGTTAAAGCTGCATTCTGTCTAGTGTCCACCAGGGGGCGACTCCTCTGGTTGTATAGAAGTCTATGAGAAACTGTCTGGAGTTATGTGAGGGAAACAACGGCTATTTAAGGTGTTAAACTACAAAACGATTGTTATATCTTCCAAAAAGTATATCTTCCAGACGGCATCTCGTGGTGGATATCAGCAGGATGTTTGAATAAAAGCACGCAGACATACAAAGAAACTAAAGAACTGTTACAATAAACACTCATTGACATCTTTGATTACTTACAGTAGATCACTTTTATTACTGAATATTTAATAACGAATCATATTTATTGGTCGGGGATCTTCTTCAGGCAGAAGGTCTCCGGTCTGGTTCACCTGATCAGCTAATACAACAAAACCTACTTTATATTACAACAATCAGTAACATGTGGTACTTTGTGTCCTCCATCTTTGTCTACCTTCGTTGGCAAAGTTGTTTTTATCTGCGCTAAAAGTCCAAATATTGAGTGTTTAAAAAACACGTCATGAAAACATGAAACGGTGGACAGAAGAAGTTAAACTGGTGTTAAACTGGCACAGTGTCATGGCTGAAGTCCATAAGCTTCAAGTCAGAAATACAGCTCAGAGCTCCTACATGTGTGTGTGTGTGTGTGTGTCAAACCCTTACATTTCCACATTTAAAAAACACATTTTTAAACTCTCTATCTTGTACATCACAGGGTCCAGTGTGTGAATCCGAGGACGTACGTGAACTATAATGTGGATCTGATCACACTTTTTAAACTTTACAGTAAATCTACGAACTCTAAGAACAAGACGTCTTTCTTCTCCACAAGTAAAAACTCGATTTTGTCTCACGTCCCTCAAAACCTGCAGTATAGTTTTGATTTAATTAGTCCAGGCTTTCTCAGATTAATTGATTAATAAACTTCCCTTCACAGAGACCTCCGACCTCCTAAATGTAACCGGTGTCTTCGGGTCGTTCCTCTGACGTCACGTTTAAAGGACTCCGGTCACAGAGAGGCTGAACAACTATCCGTAACGAAGCAGGAAAGACTTGACGATGTTAAACTTGTTCAATGCTTTGAGCGCCACAAATGAAAATGTGATTCACCTGAATCGAGCTGCTTAAGATACGCTGCTGATGTCACAGACGACACGCGAGCCTCGCGACGGATTTAAAATCCTCGTCCTCGTCTCCGTGATGTTCTAGAAGACGAGCGAGAGAAGAAGCTGTTAAACTTTCCCCGCTGGCTCTTTTCAGAAAACGCCCTGTTTGGTTTCCATCGCACAAAAACAGCCTCAGGTTTCGACCCCGGCTGCATCAAGTCTGTGTCCAGCAGCGGCCTCGTGTCCTTGAGCGTCCCAGAGTCAAGAAAATATAAAAATATAACCCGGTCAGAGGAGGAGGAGGAGGAGGAGGAGGAGGAGGAGGAGGAGGTGGTGATGCTGGCTGTAGGATGTGGCCTTGATTTACCCGGAAGAAGCCGGGCGGCTGGACGCGGTTTATTCTTAGTGGCGAGGCGGGGGAGGCGACGCTGGCGAGACCTGGTGCCACGCGAGGGAGGGGGGGGGGGGGGATCTGACGTCACGCCTAGGAGTGTGCGTGGGCGATGGGGGGGGGGGGGGGGGGTTTGGGGCCCTGGCTTCTGGGATTAGGGAGGCACAGGGCTGCGGGTTCAACTGCTGCTGAGGCTAGACGAAGAGGACAAAGAGGAGGAGGAGGAGGAGGAGGAGGAGGAGGAGGAAGGAGAGAGTCAGCAAAATGTCTGAGGAGGAGGAGCTCACCCTTCATCCTCGCTCTCAGACCTCACCACAGCTGCCCAGCTCGCACACACACACACACTGAAACTAGTGGCAGCAGCCCAGAGACACAGAAGTGTGTGTGTGTGTGTGTGTGTGTGTGTGTGTGTGTGTGTGTGTGTGTGTGTGTGTGTGTGTGTGTGAGGATCAGCTATTACTAGATGATGTAAATATGCATCTGAGAGGAAATTGCTTTTTGCTCCCGACATGTGAGACCTTGAGTGTATTTACATGTAAGTATATATGAGTCTGCACATGTGAATGCGGCCTTGTTTACACTGTATATACGTGTGTGTATATTTATATGTGTGTGTGTGTGTGTGTGTGTGTGTGTCATGTGATCGTATTGGAACTGCTCCTTGTCAGCCCTCTTCGGCCTCCGGCTCCTTCTTCTTCTCTTTCACTTTTGCAGACGACTTCCTGGACACTTTCTTGTCCCCCGACTCCTTGCTGGCCTCCTTCCCTTCCTTGTCTTTGTCCTTCTCCCTCTTCTCCTTTGACGGCTCCTTCTTCTCCTTGGAGGAGGAGGAGGAGGACGATGACGACTCCTTCTTGGGCTCCTTCTTCGCCTCCTCCTTGGGCTCCTTCTTCGCCTCCTCCTTGGGCTCCTTCTTCGCCTCCTCCTTGGGCTCTTTGCTCGGTTCCTTCTTCGACTCCTTCTTCTCCTTGGATGGCTCCTTCTTCTCCCTTTTCACCTCCTTGGCGGGCTCCTCGGCGCCTCCCACTTCTTCTTTCACGCTGGCCTCTGACGACTCCTTGGACACCTCCTTCTTCTCTTTATCTGAACGAGAAAATAGATCGTTAATACCCACATACGACTAAACATCTTTCATTACATCCATCAATATTACTGTTTAAAGTCACAATTTAAGAGATTTAAGAGCAGATACAATCCTTAGAACTGACACACGAGTACACAGCTCGTGTCTAACTGCAAATATCCAGAAACACGAAGAAGACAACAAATATTTGGCGTTTTCTGCGTGAAAAAAACGGAGCTTTTGTTAAATGCTCAGTGAGGGTCGAGGGCTGTGTGGCAGTTTGTCTCTAATTATTATCTACGCCAGGAGATAATGAGACGGGTCATGTGCGTGCGCGAGTGAGTGAGAATGTTCGTGCACCTCTGCGTCTGTCCGCGGCTAATCTCGCATTCTGCTGTACCAGACTACATTAATGATGATGATGAACAAGGACCCTCTCGTGTTTGCGGGCGAATCGCGCTTTCCCCCCCAAAACCCGCCTTTAATCGTGCGTGCGGTAAGGCCATTCAATCAAACTGTTCTTGAAGCCTAAATAAACCCTTTTCGAGTCGCGGAGCCGAGATGCTCGCCTGCACAGAGCCGGCTGCTTCGATTGAGAAGACAATGAGAGTTTATCTGATGTGTGAGACGTGCGAGGGGCGAAACATGTCTGATATACTTGCAGTCTAGACGGGGGGGGGGGGGGGTCGTATTGATTCAATTGAACACTACAGCGGTGGTCGTTGCAGACACACCTAGAGGAGACACTCTACGGAGTGCACCTTTCTAGTTTTCTCTTTGACGGATCATTTTCTAAACAGCTGATCACAAAGGACAGCTGCTGTCACTAACACGTATTTGGGTACATTTTGTCTCACAACTCTGTAATCGTGAAACAACGATTTGATTGGTCGCTGCAGCGCAGCACAACCAACGGATCAGGACACGAGTGGATGAAGCCTCCCGGAGACAGAGTGCACTGACAGGGGTCGCGATCAAAGTGTTAATGAGCCTCGTGTTGTTGTAACAAAGCACGACCTCAGACGGGTCGTCACATTGTAAGTCAGTTCATCTGCAGAGTGAGGACGAGGATTAACCGACGTTACAACAAGTCAGCTGGGTTTTGTTCTCGACCACACTGATGCAAACACAGCAGCCCCTCAGAGGTCTTTAGCATGGAGACAAATTGAGCGACAAGAGCACCTGTTGCATGACAAAGGGCCCCCACTTAACCAAAGTACCCCCCCCCCCCCCCAATCCCTGTCAAACACACACACACTCTGCAGCCCCGCCTCCTCCAGATTGGACTGGCTCTCTGATAAGAAGATAACGGGACCGTTGTCTGCCAACAATGAGACACACTTCTTATCTCCATGAGAACGGAGAGGGTCGAGAGTCTGGAGACTACAGCCTGGTATCTCCCTCTGTGTGTGTGTGTGTGTGTGTGTGTGTGTGTGTGTGTGGACACTGTAGCTCAACAGTGGCCTCTAAAAGTGTCTGCATGTGTTTACGTGTGTGGATGTATCTGTCTTTGCATGTTCGTGGAGACTACAGACTGCTGCTCTGTAGAAGTGTGTGTGTGTGTGTGTGTGTGTGTGTGTGTTCACAGACTCCAGAGAGGAGCTCTAATCAGACGGCTCATCGTCTAGGGCTTTAAGAGAGATCGAGTGTGTGTGTGTGTGTGTGTGTGTGTGGCAGACGGGTGCCATAAACGACAGTATGAAACTCACTGAAAGGGGCTGCCGATTATAAAATTCTTTAAAAGTTCAGACATGTCGGTCACAGCTGATCGCGTGACATTTTGAATATGTTTTGAAAGTTCGATTCGTCAAGTGACCAAACTCACACCTGACATGATGTTCTGTATCTAAGACGAGTCCATAACGCTGCTTTATGGGACTAAACATCATTTCAGTAATCTTCTAAAAAAACTACATCAAAGGGTTTCTGGTGCTCAAAGCTGGTGATTCTAATTATGATTCTCATGAGAGAAAGGGAAAACAAACATGGAGGATGATCATATTTTAAGGTACATTTGAGGTTTTCACAGTTGAACAGACTATAGATGCTAAGTGAGGAGGCCTCAAAATAACCTCATGACCTCAGAAACCATAGGCAGCCGTTCATTCAATACACAACTAATGTATCTGCAGAACAAGAGAGAACAAATCCATCTGCAAGCACCGACACATGAATCCATGCAGGCCACCGCAAACCGTGTAAAAAAAGCTGCAAATTTAACACATTGACATGCAACCGCTCTCACAGCGGCCTCAGAACTTTTACAGTCAGACATGAAAGAATCGCTGGCTGAGGGCGTGTCTGTATCTACGCAGTAAAGAAGTGTGTGTAAGAAGTGTGTGTAAGAAGTGTGTGTAAGAAGTGTATAAAAGTGAAGATACGAACACGTCTGTGTCTGTGTCCTATCCTGGTAGTGACCATGTGTGTGTGTGTGTTAATCCTGTAGCGACAGTCTGGACGCTCACTGTCTGTCTGACCACCACACACACACACACACACACACACACACACACACACACACACACACACACACACACACACACACACACCCTATCTCTGCACATCACCCCTCAGCAGCTGAGCCAATAAACACCAGGAGATGTGTGCATATGTGTGTAATTGTGTGTGCTTAATTGATCGGTTTTATTTGATTCTTTAAAATGAACTATAAAGGCCTTTACACACCGAGGGCGTGACAAATAAACACTAAACATTGTGAAATACTCGGCTGTGAATATTTTCCCAATAAAACTATTTCAATCAGCAGCGATGCAAATGTGTGACAGTTGCAGCGATTGAGATCTACGGTTTGAATAGATTCCAACTACCAGGATCCAGTTGATCCGGAGCAGCCTGTATGAGGTCAACTGTTATGTGGATTAAAGCGACTGTAAGATATTTTATTGAGTTTCCTTTTAGCGAAATACAGTTTTTTGTCTAGGGCTTTTATTGTGAAAGGTAAGAACAGAAGTAGTGTCTGCGCTGCCTTTGTCGAGAGGAGTAATACACTTTGTTGTCTTGGTTAGACTAGAGTGTACATTTTGAACCGTTCCACACAACGTGATTGGTTGATGCCTTTATACGCCACGTAATATCCACGTTCTATGTGAGAAGTATTCATGACAGTTACAACAAAAGGCTAACCACAGACTGTATATAAGAAGTGGACGTAGTCGTTGTGACGTCACCCATTGGTTCTGCATTTTGGCCGTCGCCATCTTGTTTTATTGCAACCAGCGAACAGGAAGTGACCATATCTGGACTGAGGAGGAGTGACGTAGAGACGCCGTATACGTCTCTGGTAGAGACCTGTCAATCACCGTGTAGCCCCGCCCCTAAAGCATCCCCTGCTTTATGGTCTGTTTGACTCTAAATGGACCATCATGTACTAAATGAACATCATGCTGTATTGAAGAAGACTTGAAACTAGAGATTGAGACCATAAACTCATGTTTACAATGTTTACTGAGGTAATAAATCAAGAGAGAAGTAGAGTCATTTTCTCATAGACTTCTATACAACCAGAGGAGTCGCCCCCTGGTGGACACTAGAGAGAATGCAGGTTCACGGGTTAAAGCGTGAAAGAAGCTTCAGAGCTCTGGCATATTAACAGGAAGTGGTAAAGGAGTAAAGCCCGCCTCTTGCTTGATTTCATTGGCTGCCTCTGTCAATTGTGACATTGACGAGCGTTGCTGAAAAGTTGCGAATATTTTAACTTTCATGCGCGCCTAAAGACCGCCTGAAAGCAATAGTTTTGCGGGCAACGCGTTTCTAGCGATGCGTCTCGGTGTGATCGGCCCTGAAGTGGTGCAAATAACTGCAAACAGAACAAAAGCCCATAAAGGTTTGTAGTTCTCGGAGGAGCTCCTCTAGTTGGTCTAAAAACGCCTATAGTGTCGTAGTTCTTATGTTGATGAAAATGAACGGCGAACATGAGGTCCGATGGGAACGATGCAGAATCTGTGCACTCGTATACAAAGTGAACCACCAGATTTGTGAAAGCTTTCCCTCCACTCATACGTGTCAAACACCGTATTCCAGCTCCCAGAAGAAAGAAAGCTCCCGTCTCCTCCTAGATTTTCTTTCTTCACTCGCAGCAGGAAATAAAATCGAGTGTGTGAGAGCCGGACCCTCGAGGGAGCGGTAGCGAAAGGGGTCGATAAACATTGACGTTGTAAGACAAGATGGCGGCTTCCCTCCTGTATGGAAATCAAGCAGTGGGGGGGGGGTCAGGTCACATCTTGTCAGTCTGCTACTTCAACAAACTAACAAAGTGGAGGTCTGTAGACTAAACAGAGCAGAGGGCCGGGGGAACCAAGTGACGCTAAACCCTTTTCCCTTGGGACCGGAGCTACCTGGAAAGGTCTGCTGCCTTTGTTTGGTTTCCGTCAGTCTGCAGACGTCTCTACCCCCGTGTCACTCCACCACGGTCTGCAGATGTCTCTACCCCCGTGTCACTCCACCACGGTCTGCAGATGTCTCTACCCCCGTGTCACTCCACCACAGTCTGCAGACGTCTCTACCCCCGTGTCACTCCACCACGGTCTGCAGACGTCTCTACCCCCGTGTGACTCCACCACGGTCTGCAGACGCCTCTACCCCCGTGTCACTCCACCACGGTCTGCAGACGTCTCTACCCCCGTGTGACTCCACCACGGTCTGCAGACGTCTCTACCCCCGTGTCACTCCACCACGGTCTGCAGACGTCTCTACCCCCGTGTCACTCCACCACGGTCTGCAGACGTCTCTACCCCCGTGTCACTCCACCACGGTCTGCAGACGTCTCTACCCCCGTGTGACTCCACCACGGTCTGCAGACGTCTCTACCCCCGTGTCACTCCACCACGGTCTGCAGACGTCTCTACCCCCGTGTGACTCCACCACGGTCTGCAGACGTCTCTACCCCCGTGTCACTCCACCACAGTCTGCAGACGTCTCTACCCCCGTGTCACTCCACCACGGTCTGCAGACGTCTCTACCCCCGTGTGACTCCACCACAGTCTGCAGATGTCTCTACCCCCGTGTGACTCCACCACGGTCTGCAGACGCCTCTACCCCCGTGTGACTCCACCACGGTCTGCAGACGTCTCTACCCCCGTGTGACTCCACCACGGTCTGCAGACGTCTCTACCCCCGTGTCACTCCACCACGGTCTGCAGACGTCTCTACCCCCGTGTGACTCCACCACGGTCTGCAGACGTCTCTACCCCCGTGTGACTCCACCACGGTCTGCAGACGTCTCTACCCCCGTGTCACTCCACCACGGTCTGCAGACGTCTCTACCCCCGTGTCACTCCACCACGGTCTGCAGACGTCTCTACCCCCGTGTGACTCCACCACGGTCTGCAGACGTCTCTACCCCCGTGTGACTCCACCACGGTCTGCAGACGTCTCTACCCCCGTGTGACTCCACCACTGTCTGCAGACGTCTCTACCCCCGTGTGACTCCACCACGGTCTGCAGATGTCTCCACCCCCGTGCGACTCCACCACAGTCTGCAGACGTCTCTACCCCCGTGTGACTCCACCACGGTCTGCAGACGTCTCTACCCCCGTGTGACTCCACCACGGTCTGCAGACGTCTCTACCCCCGTGTGACTCCACCACGGTCTGCAGACGCCTCTACCCCCGTGTGACTCCACCACGGTCTGCAGACGCCTCTACCCCCGTGTCACTCCACCACGGTCTGCAGACGTCTCTACCCCCGTGTCACTCCACCACGGTCTGCAGACGTCTCTACCCCCGTGTGACTCCACCACGGTCTGCAGACGTCTCTACCCCCGTGTGACTCCACCACGGTCTGCAGACGTCTCTACCCCCGTGTGACTCCACCACGGTCTGCAGACGTCTCTACCCCCGTGTCACTCCACCACGGTCTGCAGACGTCTCTACCCCCGTGTGACTCCACCACAGCCTGGACGTCTGGATGGGATCACTGCTTCACAGGAAAACATAAGTTCCTTACGCTGCACATCGTTGACTTTGCTAAACGATCCTTTAGGGAATAAATCTATTATAATATTGCCCCCCCCCCCCACATATTACTGAGGAGGTGTTTCATTTTCAGGAACATGCTTCTTCACCCCGCTGATGCCGAGGCTGCCTGCCTAATGACACCACTGCCCTGCTGTGGTTTGTTCTGTGGCACTGAGCTACTTTGTTGTACTTTGTCTCAGTTTGGTTTTCCATATTTATTTTAGAACATTTCAACGTGAGCAGAGATGGTTTATTAGTCTATTGTGGATTCTTCACCTCAACTCTGTGATTATTTTCTCCTCATTTCTGTTTATAAATTACTCCGGTTTGAATCCCCCCTGGTGACCTGCGGATGGGAAAAGTGAGTGAGTTACGCTCGGTGAACATCCAGCTGCTGCAGGGAAGCTGTGGTTGTACTGGGCAGCTCCCAGTGGGACTGTGAGGGGGGGGGGGAGCCTGAAAACACATTTTATTTGTTTTCTGCCAAAACAAAATCCACTTGTAGTTAACATTATTACTTCTTTATTGTTATATTTAGGTATTCAGAGTATTTCACCCACCAAATGATCATTTGTTTATAGATTGTAAGTAAATTGGAGCCGCGAAGCTTTATCAAAACGTCCGTTTATAAACTCTCACAACTTGTGCAGAATAATCAAAGTGTCGTTTATCCAGTCGTATACTCACAACTCCACAAACACACTTAGCAAAGATTGTAAACAGATGTTTTGCTGCTGTTAAACTCAACCTCCGTAGAGGCACGAGAGATAAACACGTTACACGGGGAGCAATTATCTAATGAATCGTGTTGGGGGTGAAGTATTCCTTAAAGGTTTGGTAAAGATCGTGTCCTGGTGTCAATGGCATTATCAATATTTATTATCATTCCTAACATTAACCATCCGTCCACATCGAGCACTCGGCTGCAGTAGAGCTCATTCAAGTGTTGTAAATTGAGTTTGTGGAGCTGAGAATCAATTATTTATGTAATAATAAAGGTTTGAGTTTGTGTAAAAAGTATATTTTTCAGGTTTTAGATGCTCCTATTTGTTCAGGCATTGGGCGTATTTATTGTGTATTTAGTGTTTTTCCACTCTGGATATATACGCAGCTTTTGCAGTATATAGCAGTATTGTTTGCATCTGTATATATATATATATATATAATATGTCCCCTTGACAAATCCATCTTCGGACTAAAATCCTCCTGCAACACTCTTTCTCACTGCTTTCCAACAGTATCAAGGCTCTTCATCTTCCACTGGAGTTTAGAGGGCAACACTTTGTTTGTTCCTCGCGGGTCAAAAACAAAAACCACAGCAACAAAAGCCAGCGTGTGGGTCCGATAAGGACGGCGACGCTATCAGCGCCGCGTTCAAAGCCTGCGCGTTCCGCCTGGATTCGCATGTTAGCGGCGGATCGCGGCGCTGCATTCATCCGCAGGCAGCCGTAGTCAAAATAGAGGTGGCCGCACAGATAGCCCGCATCCCGACC
>JAVDOI010000201.1:0-2500 GCA_032191485.1 Leptoclinus maculatus
CTCCCTCTCCTCTCCCTCCCTCTCTCTGTCTCTCTCTCTCTCTCCCTCCCTCTCTCTCTCTGTCTCTCTCTCTCCCTCTCTCCTCCTCTCTCCTCTCTCCTCCCCCCTCCTCTCTTCCCTCTCTCCCTCCCTCCCTCCCTCTCTCTCTCCCCCTCTCCCTCCCTTCTCCCTCTCCTCTCTCTCTCTCTCTCCCTCCCTCCTCCCTCTCTCTCCTCCCTCATCTCTGTCTCTCTCTCCTCCTCTCTCTCTCTCCTCCCTCACTCTCCCTCTCTCTCCTCTCCTCTCTCTCTCTGTCTCTCCCTCTCTCTCTCTCTCTCTCATCTCTCTCTCTCCCTCACTCTCTCTCTCTCCCTCCTCTCTCTCCTCCTCCCTCTATCTCTCTTCTCTCTCTCTCTCTCTCTCTCTCTCTCTCTCTCTCTCTCTCTCTCTCTCTCTCCTCTCTCTCTCTCTCTCTCCTCTCTCTCTCTCTCTCCCTCCTCTCTCTCTCTCTGTCTCCCTCCCTCTCTCCTCCCTCCCTCTCTCTCTCTCTCTCTCTCTCTCTCTCTCTACTCTCTCTCTCTTCCCTCTCTCTCTCTCTCCTCTCTCTCCTCCCTCTCTCTCTCTCAGGTTTCCTGTCTCACCCATATTGCTGCTAACTATCTGAACTCAGGGAAGGAGGCGAGGCGCTGGGGGACGGCCCACGAGAGCATCGTACCGTATCAGGTAAGACCCTCGATTGAGCTGAGCTCTATGTTTGATCAGAACAAGATTCTGGTCTCAGAAGCGATCGGGTTTCTGTTCGTTAGTCCGAGTAGTGTCGACCAATCACGTCGGAGCTTTGGTTGTCTGCAGGAGATAAAAGAGGAGGGAGCACGTTGGGACTGTAACGGTCAGGACGTCGTACAGGAAGTCTCGGTCGTTGTCGCTCAGAGATGACTTACATTATACATCATTGTACTAATACCACAGTGTAGAAATACTCTGTAACAAGTAAAAGTCCTGCAATCAAAATGTTACTTTGTAAAAGTACAAAAGTATCATCATAATATATTTAAAGTACGAAAAGTACTCATATGAAGAATCACACATGTTTAATTATTTGCTGCTGGTAGTTTAATCTACAATATTACAGTTTATTAATAATCAGAATTAAGTTTTACAAATAGTAAAAAGAACAACATTTCCCTCTTAAATGTAGTATGATTGTAGTTTAAAACAGCACCAAGTACCTGAAATATAACTAAAAGAAATGCACCAAACCTCTTGATTCATATCTTTGTTTTTCTATCAAGTAAAACACAACATGATGTTTTTCTGGGAAGTGCGTCAGATAAATGTTTCAGTGTTTCCACCAATAAAACCACCAGATTTCAGACTGATCTATTGATTTCTTTATCACGACTTTCCTGAGCTATAAAATATAATCTGAAAGAATATGGTCGTTCAATTCTCCGTCCTGATCACCAGTTTATTGAAAACATCCGCGACTCTTGTCCCTCAGTGTCTCTGTGGTGTCGTTAAAACGAGAGTTATCGTCTTTCTGCACGGCACAAAAACTCAAAGCATGCAGGGGCGTCGGCTGAACCTTTCACAATAAGAGCATGGAGACGAAACGCAAATGAAGCCACACAGGAAACTGAAGCATGTCAAATATAACGTAGAACTAAAGAAGAGGAGATGCAGAAGGTTCTCAGGTCACATCTTCTGTTATAACACCTGACAACATGTGACATCACCTGGTTTCTACTGGACAGGAAGGAGACGACATACTGTCATCTGACAAGGAACTAAAGCTGTCACACAAATGTAGAGCAATACAAAGTACAATATGTACCTCTAGTAGTCCAGTAAAAAGTACAATGTTTATCTCTGAGATGTAGTACAGTGAAAAGTACAATATTTACCTCTGAGATGTAGTACAGTGAAAAGTACAATGTTTACCTCTGAGATGTAGTACAGTGAAAAGTACAATATTTACCTCTGAGATGTAGTACAGTGAAAAGTACAATGTTTACCTCTGAGATGTAGTACAGTGAAAAGTACAATATGTATCTCTGAGATGTAGTACAGTGAAAAGTACAATATTTACCTCTGAGATGTAGTACAGTGAAAAGTACAATATTTACCTCTGAGATGTAGTACAGTGAAAAGTACAATGTTTACCTCTGAGATGTAGTACAGTGAAAAGTACAATGTTTACCTCTGAGATGTAGTACAGTGAAAAGTACAATATGTATCTCTGAGATGTAGTACAGTGAAAAGTACAATATTTACCTCTGAGATGTAGTACAGTGAAAAGTACAATATTTACCTCTGAGATGTAGTACAGTGAAAAGTACAATATTTACCTCTGAGATGTAGTACAGTGAAAAGTACAATGTTTATCTCTGAGATGTAGTGGAGGAGAAATAGAAGGTAGAGTACAATACTTGAGTAAATGTACTTAGTTACTCTAACACAGACGCAGACAGAAGGACTTGAGTTCTTCTCTTGAACTCTATGGTGACTTTGTGAATGAGCC
>JAVDOI010000201.1:7500-27500 GCA_032191485.1 Leptoclinus maculatus
GATACTTTCTTTAGTTCCCAACTTTGAGGCTGTCTTCAGGATCTTTTATAATATTATTCTTTATTAATTATTACGTATCAACTTGTGTGTTTACAGGTTCTGCAGCTGAAGGAGCTCACAAACAAACCAGAGTACAAAACCAACAAGCTGAGAGTCCAAAACCGTAAAGAACTGCTGCAAACACTGTCACAGAGGTACACACACACACACACACACACACACACACACACACACACACACACACACACACACTGTCACAGAGGTACACACACACACACACACACACACACACACACACACACACACACACACACACACTGTCACAGAGGTACACACACACACACTGTCACAGAGGTACACACACACACACACACATACACACACACACACACACACTGTCACAGAGGTACACACACACACACACACACACACACACACACACACACACACACACTGTCACAGAGGTACACACACACACACACACTGTCACAGAGGTACACACACACAGACACTGTCACAGAGGTAACACACACACACTGTCACAGAGGTACACACACACACTGTCACAGAGGTACACACACACACACACACACTATCACAGATGTACACACACACACACACACACTGTCACAGAGGTACACACACACACACTGCCACAGAGGTACACACACACACACACACACTATCACAGATGTACACACACACACACTGTCACAGAGGTACACACACACACACTGACACAGAGGTACACACACACTATCACAGAGGTACACACACACACACTGTCACAAAGGTACACACACACACACTGTCACAGAGGTACACACACACACACTGTCATAGAGGTACACACACACACTGTCACATAGGTACACACACACACACACACACTGTCACATAGGTACACACACACACACACACACTGTCACTGAGGTACACACACAGACAGACAGACACAACACATCATTTTAATGATTAAATAATGTATTATTATGTTATTTATTTTGTATTGATGATCGTTTATTTCTCCGTCAGATTTCTGCAGGAGAAGACAGCTGATTGGCTGAGGAGGTTTGAGGGCTCCGGTGTTCCTGTCGGACCAATCAACAGCATCCAGGAAGTCTTCTCTGATCCACAGGTCAGTCAATATTAAATATATATATCTATATATACATAGATATATAGATATACTGTATATGTTGTCACAGAAACACAAAGGAGATCTTTCATTTACATTGATGACAATAATATTTAAAACAAATACTTTCTTCAAAAATATCATATTTTACCGATTAAGAGAAAACATATTAAGTTTGAAAATTATGTTCCTAAGTAATTTTTTTAATTGATTGGGACTTGGCAATTTAAAACCATTCGAGTTACCGTTCTCTATTATCTCAGTTTATTAATAACCACTTTGTTACGGACATCAAATGTCCATCAAAATAAAAACAGTTTTGTCCCAAAAACCTGAGACTTGAAACTAGAGATTGAGACCATAAACTCATGTTTACAATGTTTGCTGAGGTAATAAATCAAGAGAGAAGTAGAGTCATTTTCTCATAGACTTCTATACAACCAGAGGAGTCGCCCCCTGGTGGACACTAGAGAGAATGCAGCTTTAACACATGAAGCTTTGACTTCACTTTAAAGAACCGGAGGTTGACTCCTGGTCTGAACAGTTTCTCTTTGACTTTGAAAATAAGACACAGCTGTGGTATCGAGGTTAACGAACGCACCTGAAGTGAACACAGGTGTGTGTGTGTGTGTGTCCCGTGTCATGGCTGCTCATCAAACTGTCCCTCTATATGGATTATAAACACATTAGTCACTGCTCACACACTACACAACTCAGCAGGTTACAAGAACACACTGCTACAGACATTACTGTGTGTGTGTGTGTGTGTGTGTGTGTGTGTGTGTGTGTGTGCAGCAGCAAATGAAACACAAATGAAATGAATCACATAGCGAGCCTCTTTCTTTCTTTCTGTCTCTGAAATAAAAACAAACTTCTTGATTAGCGGCCCGGTCGTCTGCCCTCTCATCCAATCAGCTGTTAGAATCCATAGCCCCGCCTCCTCCCATGACTCCCATTTGTTTTCATCACCGGTGGGTCGTGGCCGGCTGACCATCTGTTGGATGTGAGTGTGTGTTTCCATCAGCTTCTGTCACGTTAGCGTTCATTTAGAGACTCGCTGGCCTCGTTTGAACTCGTCAGTTCACTTAAAGATCCTTAAAGTTCAGTTTTCTTATGAGGGAAACTAATTGTGTCCTGAGTTACCTTTAGTTCTTTTCCACAAATACGTTTCTCATCAAAGTCGGTGTAGGAAGGAGGTGGAAGTGGACTCTGACTCAGGAGACCTCTGTTCATGTCAACGTTGACTTATTTGAATTCACATCCGTCACTTCAATAACGTAACAAGTTGGTTTCACTTCACCACGTGTTTAAAAACTGCGACCGTGATCCTGGAGAGGAAACGTTTCCGTTGGTCAAATGATGTAAAGGTGCTGTGTGTGATGCTAAGCTAACATTAGCATGCGTGTCACGCAGGAGACAAACGTGTGACTCCTGTCCGTCCTCCCTGTCTGTGAACGTTCTGAGGACATCAGATCCCATCACCACCTGGCTATGAAAGCTATGACTCAGTGTGTGTGTGTCAGACCAGCCCATCTGCCTCTTTAATCCTGCTGCACCAACTTGTTTTCAACTGAGTTAGGACACACACACACACACACACACACACACACACACCTGTGAGTGCTGACTGGTTCCAGATGTTTCCACACATCTGGAACCAACAGAGAAGCGGTTGCCTCCTGATCGTCTGTGATTCTGGTTTCTCCTGAACCAGATCGGACCGAGAGCCTCGTCTTCCTCCCCCGGGTCAGTGGATCTGAGACGATCTGAGCATGCTCAGTATCGTGTGTGTATCGCGGACCACGCGGTGCGTCGATCGATGCTCGTAAAGTGGAACCAAAGTCCACGACTTCCGCCTGAAGACCGTTAGCCTTTCTTACTCTTTTTTTACTTCAAGAGACGATATATAAACAGAACAACAAGCGGACGACTGAAGAGTGAACAGGCCAGTTCAGATAAGGAAGTAAATAAACAAAAGAGCAAATACCATAAATGACACAATAATAACATCGATAACTATAACACTGTAACGGGTTATCGTTTGGTTTTTAGTTATTGACAATTATTTATTCATTTATTTATTGTCTCCCTAAAGACGAGAGATATAAAAATATACGATGAGAATTATTGTTATATTGGTGATTAAATGACCTCGTTTTATCGTTTTAATCGCTGCAGAAATTATGTTTTTGAAGCAAATAAAGAAACGATAATAGTTTCTGACGTTTGTCTCCAGCTGACAGCAGCTTGTTGATTAGAGGACTTTCAGGGTCTGTGTGGGTCCAGGTAGGTTCACCTCGGCTGGTTCTGGATCAGGTCTAACTCTGGGACTCGGAGACCTTTATTCATGCACACAACATGCTGCTCACAGTGTATTAGAAGGACAGACTGAACAAACCTCCTCCGGTGTCTGTGAAGCCCTGCCGGCTCGACTGATCTCTGATTATCTTTAATCAACTCCTCCCTGCTGCTGGGCTCAGCTCCAGGACCGATGCCTTGCTCCAGGGCAGCTGGCCTGATGCAGAGCGCTGACAGCAGCTCCTCTCTCTATTTATTTTGCTCCCATAATTGCCTGCATCTCTCTGGCACTAAATGTTTCCCACATGACGGCTGCAATTAGAAGAAAAACTCTCCTCTCGGAGCAGAAACATCGTTCTCTTGTGTTTACACTGAGCATGCTGGGAAAAAAAGCCCTCCTCTGCGTTCTGCTGGGCAGGAAACACGTGGAACCACATCATATCTCATAGAAGTCAACATCACATGGTTTATCTCCGTGTTTAAAGGTTCAGACCGGCCTCCTTCAGCGGAGACTGTTGGTGCATTTACACCTTTTAAATTTCCTTTTGACACTTGAAGTCTCTTTTACTCGGTCTCGATTAGACGGAAGGTAACTTTAGTAAATCTGGACAAAAACACGTGGTTAGATCGGTTAGATTCACTAAATCAGATCCACAGACACGTTTCTGTCTATTAGCGTTCACTTGAACTGACATGAACAGTATTTCCTCTTCTTCCTGCGACGTGTTCTCGGTTCCTTGCTGGCTACAAAATAAGAGTGTCTCCACCTTCTTCTTTACTTCGTTACTCCATAGCCTCGTGATTCTACAAACATTCACACAGGTTTAAAGAATAAAAAGGCCGTCCCAAATATTAGCTGGTTGACTTCAGTGATTAGAGTGAATACATGTAGTTTCACCGTTATATTTAAACACAATCTATTCCCTTTGTTCTGGAAGATACGCCCTCAAAAGCAGGTTCCCAATCAACTAAGCTGCTCTTTCAATTACTTAATTTGTCAGATTGAAACAAAACAAGACAAAAAAAGACTACAAAACTACTTTTTAGTTTAGTAAAAAACTTGAGATGAATACGAAAACAACAACAAAACGTCTTCTGGTTGTTCACTTCCACTGACTCTTTACACATATATGTGAGACGTCAAAGACACGACAAAATACGTTTCCCGTAAAACCTAATTCACGAAGCGGTTTAGGAGAGCGGGCTGTATTGATTTGATTAAAACTGATCTTTAGATATGAGGGAACTGAACTCAGTGTCTGCTTTAAAGGAAGGACATCCAGAAGCTGATGATGTAACTCTGACAATGCTCAACAGAGTGAATGGAGTGAATCCTGTAAAAGCAGCGGCGTGTCCCGTTAGTGCCGTTCTGTCTGCTTTGTGACGGTGTGGAGCTGCAGGTTTCCTCCACACAGCAGTTCTGCTGAGAAGCTGCTGCTAATCATGACCGGGATCTGGAAGTCATTTAGAAAAACGCCAAGAACTCTCTCCCTCATCTGTTTCTGTGTTTCTCTGCTGTCTTGCTGTGACTGTCTCATTCTTCTTCTTCTTCTTCTTCTTCTTCTTCTTCTTCTTCTTCTTCTTCTTCTTCTTCTTCTTCAGTATCTTTCCTGCTTCCACATTTTAAAGTACAGAAGCTCAGGACTCTCCTGTAGAATGAAACCATGGTTTATTTTCTGACCATCAGTTTGAAGTATTTTCACTTAAAAGTTTGGTGGACAGCTCTAGACATTCGTTGCAACACCTAAGAAAGGCTGCTGGAACCTAAAACACGTCTGTAGTTATTGTAAACAAAACAACGATCATTTTCTAAACCTAACTAAGTAGTTTAGTTGTCTCAACCTAACTGAGTAGTTTAGTTGTCTCAACCTAACTGAGTAGTTTAGTTGTCTCAACCTAACTGAGTAGTTTAGTTGTCTCAACCGAACTAAGTAGTTTAGTTGTCTCAACCTAACTAAGTAGTTTAGTTGTCTCAACCTAACTAAGTAGTTTAGTTGTCTCAACCTAACTAAGTAGTTTAGTTGTCTCAACCTAACTAAGTAGTTTAGTTGTCTCAACCTAACTAAGTAGTTTAGTTGTCTCAACCTAACTAAGTAGTTTAGTTGTCTAAACATAACTAAGTAGTTTAGTTGTCTCAACCTAACTAAGCTGTTTAGTTGTCTAAACCTAACTAAGTAGTTTAGTTGTCTCAACCTAACTAAGTAGTTTAGTTGTCTCAACCTAACTAAGTAGTTTTGTTGTCTAAACCTAACTAAGTAGTTTAGTTGTCTAAACATAACTAAGTAGTTTAGTTGTCTCAACCTAACTAAGTAGTTTAGTTGTCTAAACCTAACTAAGTAGTTTAGTTGTCTAAACATAACTAAGTAGTTTAGTTGTCTCAACATAACTAAGTAGTTTTGTTATCTAAACCTAACTAAGTAGTTTAGTTGTCTAAACCTAACTAAGTAGTTTAGTTGTCTAAACATAACTAAGTAGTTTAGTTGTCTCAACCTAACTAAGTTGTTTAGTTGTCTAAACCTAACTAAGTAGTTTAGTTGTCTAAACCTAACTAAGTAGTTTTGTTATCTAAACCTAACTAAGTAGTTTAGTTGTCTCAACCTAACTAAGTAGTGTTGTTGTCTAAACCTATTAAGACCTAATTAGATGTTAGATGATGTTTCTGGTTCAACCTCGACTTCTTCTTCTACTCTTCTACTACTGGTTTTACTGGCTCCAAACCATTTGATAAAAACACATCTAATACCCTTTTTTCACTTTACTTGACAATTGAATGTAAACAGGGCTTGAGTGAAGGAGTGTGTGTCTTCACCTTTCATTGAATGTCGTCTCATCTAACTTCATGTCAAATGGTTCCCTCTTCAGTCACAGCTCTGCTCTGATGACGTCGTTAAAGGCTGTAATATCAGTTTATTTATATACATGTGTTCTCTCTCTTTGTGTGCTGAAGTCTGGCTGCCGGACTGGAAGCTCTGTGGTGTGAAACATTTTAGTGGATGAAGCTCGCCCAAAATCTGAGGCTGAAAAATATCTTTTATACAGCTCGTTTTAGATGATCGCAGTAAAGAGAGATTCATGAATCTGACTCGTAACAATTGTCCAAACAAAGAAAGGGTTAGTAGAACATGAGGCCTGTCGATGCAGAAACAGTAGTTTTCTCTCCATGTTGTGTCTTCTCTTCATTACGTTTCTCTTGTCTTTTATTCCACTGTGTCGCTGCTCTCTCTCTCGTCTCTTATTTACAGTCTCTCTTTTTCACATCTTCAAGTTCTCATCTTTACCTTTTCCCTATTTCCTGTTTCTCAGCCCTCTTGTTGCTCTCTTTCTGTCTCTCAGGAGTTTCGGCAGTAACCAACCTTGTTTTTACGACTCCGAGCCGGTCCATGTATCTGTCATGTCCTCTGGGCAGCGGCCAGGTCCTGCAGAAGATATCCAGCTCAATATGGCTTCAATATTCTGACTACTGGAGGTGCGCTTGATTTATCCCAGCTGGAAGCTAAACAGCCTCTGAAGTGGATACCTAACATGTAGGATCAGATAAATCAGACTCAAACCACCCACCTCTGGCTGTGCTAGTGCCTTGCTCTATACTCAGCAGAACTTCAACTACACAGGGAATCTGGGAATTGAACCCTTTCCAACAGGAAGCAAACCCAACTCTTGCAATGTTAGCGCCTTGCTTTTGGATGGATAAACTGGGACTCAAGGAATTGAACTCCCAACCCCTGCTTTGCTGGTTATTCATGCTCACATCTCACTGACTTGCTCCAGAGAGTTTAACTCCAAACCATGGCAGTTTGAGTGCCTTGCTCAAGTGAAATGATTGGCTAATGCTGGACGTTTCGGCTTCTTTCTTTAGAGAATTGAACCTCAAACCCTGGCAGCATTAGTGCCTTGCTCTTGCCTCAGGTGGACTAAATCACCTACTCCGACTGTCGATGTCTTGCTCAAGGAACTTTACATTCTCACCGTGGCCATCTCGGTGCCTTGCTCCAAGGAATTGTACCCTGTATCTTGTGGTGCGTTTACTGAGCCACAAAAGCCTCAGAGATTTTACTTCCTACAATCTCTCTCTTTTGAAATATAGTCATCTATAGAGAAATTTGTATCTATGTTTGGACACCGGCTCTACAAATAACCGTTATTACTGTCTGGAAACTGTCAAATAAAGCAGAAACACCATAAAACGGTCTTCAGCTGACTCCCACTCTTTGATCACGAGGACCTCACCCTCCCAGCCTCCAGTCACATTTGTGAGAAGCAGCCCCTCCATTCGGGTCAGGTGGAGGGATCAAAGGTGTGAAGAAAGACAAAAAGCTTCTGCTCAGGTCACTGGGATCCATCCTTCAGTATCGCCAGAGATCGAAACTCTTCTCCGAGTCATACACACTGAGGTAATAGAGAGATTAAATGCAGCAATATGCATCAGTCCATATTTACCAAGCGTGGCAGTATATCCGGATGGATCAGACCGTGGAAAGGTTCTACGAGAAGTGATCTAGTTTCCCCCAGAGATCCACATTCTGAGACTTTCAAGGAAATAATCCCAATAAATCTATACTGAGCGGATGGACAGGTATGGGGAGGGGAGGAGAATCTGTCTGATCTGCTTGATAACATAACAGTCACGTCTACATTTAGACATCATGCCACAAATGTCCAAATGTAGACGTCGCACCATGTGGTGCTGTGTCACTTGACGTAGACTAAGGGTCCGAATGAAGATAGGGTTGCGATGTTTGAAAGAGTGGAATTCTAAACCTTCCTCAGTAAATGTCAGGATTTGATCCCTCAGAGTCACAGTGGAGGCTTCGTACTAGAGCCACCAAATAAAATGTTTAACAATCACAGTACAATACCTACGTCCATAAGGACGCTTTGGATCAAACTTCCTGAAGAAGGAAACTTTCTTGACACTTTGACATTCTTCCTCCACAGATATTGACTAATGTCTGCTGGATTTAAAGTCATGTTGACAGACTTGAAGCTTCCTCCAGGTCACGTAGACCCTAATGCCCGACTGTTCCCAGATAACCAGATAAGCCACGAGCTGACAGCTAAACGCAGCTCGGGGAAATATATTGCTGGTCTGTGTGAGTAGTTTCCACCATTGAAGACAAAAAACACATTCACATGTTTTTATAGTTTCAAAGTAAAGCAGATAACTTTGACCTCTGGTACACACATGTATGGACTCAATATTGTATAATATGTATCTTCAGTGTCTTCTGAATGGTCAGTTGAAGGGCAGAGTTGTATGTTCAGATGTGGATGAGCATCACCTGATTGGTGCACCCTTCGGTCCGACTGAGGCCTAATGACGTCAGTCACCGCAAGTAGTTCTCTCACTAGCAAGCGTTATGTAAAGAAATCATCACGTTAACTGATCACATAAAGCAAATGGTTTTACAGTTAGATTTGGTGGAGGAGGCTCTGATGTTTGAGGGTATGTCCAAGGGGTTAAGGTGTCGTCCTTGAGCCAAAGGTCTCCGGTTCATGTTCGGACATTTATTGCCATCATGTCATTCTCCTTCATTTCCAGTCAAGTCTAGCGGATGCCCGTCAGCTAGTGCTGTTAATGCTTTCATTTCATTTTCTCCAAGAGTTCACCAGTTTGTTTTCCCTTTATCTGGCTCATATTTATATTTCTCAGTGACGTCGTATCATATTGATAACAAATCCTTCCTGATCAGCTCAGAGTAAAGACTGAGGAGTGTTTTAGGAGGTCATGGAGCTCCGTTAGCAGACACTGATGGTTTAGAAGACCACTCAGCCTCCTCATCTGCTCCCAAACACATTTCTTCACCAGATAAATCATCTTGGTCTGTCAAACGGAGGGAGTGCTGAGTCAGCAGGGAGAGCTTCCTATAACTCTACTGCGAGAGGAGTTTGGATGATAGAAAACATTTTTTTTTTTAAAGTGATGAGAGAACACACGTGGAGGTAAAACGCTGAGGGCCTTTTTCATTGGATCCGTCATAACGTCCGGCTGTACAAACAAACTGCTCCTGGGAGGAAGCTCCATCACGTACAGATAGAAATCACAGACCCAAAAATAAATGACGGCTTCCTAGAAAGTAAAATGTGAAGCTATAAGGAAGAACACTGAAGATTATTTATGCATTTAGAACTTCAAAGTGATATATACTCATTTAAAAAAAAAAATCTAGGGTCAAATTGTTCAGTGACAAGTTTGTTGGAAGTGAAGCGACATTTGATTGATTGTGAAGCTCATTTTACGAGCCCAGTACACCGTCATGGAGGAACGTTTTTCAACCCAATGAATGTTATCCCCTTCTCTCAGTTTAGTAAATCATATGAACTTAAACATTTTAGTTTGCCATAGTTTATGGTGCTTGTTGTGGGGAGTGATGTGGTCCAAGCCTAGATGCCAAATATTAATATTCTACATTCTCAACATTCACATAATAATCCATTCCATGTGTATTGGCTGAATGAAACATGTTTTCCACAGTGCGACAATCTTTTATGGACAATGTCAAAGATGACACAATATTGTGTTGCCAAAAAGTATCTTCCTGTATTAATCCAAGATCGAAATGAAATTGATCACAGAGGGAGTCGAGTGGACAATGAGACATATGTAGGAAACTGTAGCCTAAAAAATGCACCCTAATTTGCATTTACAAATTGTAGATATTGTGATGTTGCTCAGATTATGTTTTCATATTTACTCAAAGAACAGTTCACTGACATCTTAAATGGTCAGTATGCTTCTTTGACCATCACTGAGCACAAACTAGTTCTGAACGAGTCCAACCTGATGCTTAGTGTTCATACTGAATATATATATCTACAAAACATTCACAGTTCTTCTACAACAACCACTCCTGAGAACTTGAGAGTGACTAACATAGTACAACAGAGTTCTTGGTTAAATGTTGGTGTCTTTTTCTAACCTTAAAGTCTTTAGTAGTCTGAACCTCACGATAACTGAGACAAAGATAGTTTCCACCAACTTGCACAGATTTATTTTGTTCTTTGACATTTAGGAAGTAGAATAAACCTGACAACTGAGTAAATACACAAAACAACACACAGAACCACTGGACAGTAACCACTGGAGCTCTGGAGGTAGACAATACCAACTGTCACGTGTTCTTGTTCCTAAACAAACATGGACGCCAACTGTCACGTGTTCTTGTTCCTAAACAAACATGGACGCCAACTGTCACGTGTTCTTGTTCCTAAACAAACATGGACGCCAACTGTCACGTGTTCTTGTTCCTAAACAAACATGGATGCCAACTGTCACGTGTTCTTGTTCCTAAACAAACATGGATGCCAACTGTCACGTGTTCTTGTTCCTAAACAAACATGGACGCCAACTGTCACGTGTTCTTGGACCAAAACAAACATGGACGCCAACTGTCACGTGTTCTTGTTCCTAAACAAACATGGACGCCAACTGTCACGTGTTCTTGTTCCTAAACAAACATGGACGCCAACTGTCACGTGTTCTTGTTCCTAAACAAACATGGACGCCAACTGTCACGTGTTCTTGGACCAAAACAAACATGGACGCCAACTGTCACGTGTTCTTGGACCAAAACAAACATGGATGCCAACTGTCACGTGTTCTTGTTCCTAAACAAACATGGACGCCAACTGTCACGTGTTCTTGTTCCTAAACAAACATGGACGCCAACTGTCACGTGTTCTTGTTCCTAAACAAACATGGATGCCAACTGTCACGTGTTCTTGTTCCTAAACAAACATGGACGCCAACTGTCACGTGTTCTTGTTCCTAAACAAACATGGACGCCAACTGTCACGTGTTCTTGGACCAAAACAAACATGGACGCCAACTGTCACGTGTTCTTGTTCCTAAACAAACATGGACGCCAACTGTCACGTGTTCTTGTTCCTAAACAAACATGGATGCCAACTGTCACGTGTTCTTGTTCCTAAACAAACATGGACGCCAACTGTCACATGTTCTTGTTCCTAAACAAACATGGACGCCAACTGTCACGTGTTCTTGTTCCTAAACAAACATGGACGCCAACTGTCACGTGTTCTTGTTCCTAAACAAACATGGACGCCAACTGTCACGTGTTCTTGTTCCTAAACAAACATGGACGCCAACTGTCACGTGTTCTTGTTCCTAAACAAACATGGACGCCAACTGTCACGTGTTCTTGGACCAAAAAAAGCAATTACCTTTCCCACAAAACATATTTGACAAAAGCATTTCTTAAGGTATGAAAGTATTTTGCCGGAGACATATCATATCATACTTCCACCACCCTGAGCTCTGCATCGTGACCACGGCTCCATCGTGGAGCTCCACACAATCTGAGATTGTACCAGAAATGACTGACGGAGGTTTTTCTGACGGGAATCCCTGTTGGTTTGTCTCTCTGTGTTTTTATGAGAGCCCTTGAATCCCTGTAATTCCAGCGGTTTTGTTTCCTCCGGTGATCACTACCTCTGTGTCTGCTGAAAGAATGATGGCCTGAGCACATTTGTCTTTTTCTGTCCGTGAAGACTCTTGAAACTCAATTAGACGAGGATCTGTTCCAGCCCGCTGCCGTCTCCTGTGACTAATAGCTCTTATCATCTGCTGAACACAATGACGGATTTATTCCTCTTTCTAACTGTCTATGAAGACCCTCCTGTATATCGGTGTGTGTCTAGGAAAGAGTCTTTTATTTCATCTCAGTGATGTTTGAAAGAGGAATAGAGCGAGTTACAGTAGAGATGACTCTGTGAAGTTATGAACAAGAAATGTCCCAGAAACACAAATGTGGAATGTTTGTTTCCATAAACGAAGCTGAAGTGAACAAACAGACTTCCTGAACGTCAGAAACACATCTGTGGAAATAAAAGAGTATATAGGTCAAATGATAAAGACAAGTACTTATTGTCATGCTGAGCTTTTAGATATTATTAGTAAACTTCCCCTTTATATAAAGAATAACTTTATTAGGGTTCAGTCTTTGTCATGATGGATGTGTCAGAACCATCGAAGGCATCGGGAAGACTTAGGAATCCGTATTTCACTTGCAGCCTCGTGGACATCTCAGCTAAACGTGGTTCATCATTAATGCTCCCCTCAGGATCTAATCACTCTGTTGATCCTCTGATTTTTCATCAGGTCAACATTTGAATGTGTCCAATAGTTTGGTTTCTCACCATGTTGTCTCTTTACATCCTGACTATCGTATATTATCTCCTTCTGGCTCACTAAAGCAAAAAGAGTCTCAAAAACGAGCAAAGTCACTACTAAAAACTACACTTTATGTCCATATCAGTGATGTTATATATTAACGTTAATGACAGGAGACACTTTTAAAAGATAGTTTCAGGTCTGATCTCTCCTGTAAGCTGCTACTCTTCACAGTCTTTCTGACACATTTGTCTGTCATCATTTCTGAGGTCAGGTGTCTCAGATTACCTGTGATTGATCTCAGAGGTCGGATGTTTTTCATAATGCATTTGGAAGAGGAAGACAGGAACTCCATGACCTCCGCCCGTCATCCGTCTCTTTTGGGGGCGCGGTGCTCGTAGCTCGGTGCTGTGCGACCTGTTCCCTCTTCACAGTAATTGGTGTCCATCGCTGGAGTGGCTTCTTGTAGAACAGACGTGTTCAAGCCTCCAGTTTATCTCCCAGTAAACTACAAACACTGTGAACGTTCCCAAATGCAGGCTGTACAGGTGCATACATCTGTTAACAGAGTCATACAACTTGTAAGAACCGGTTTGTACGACATGTTGTCCGACATCTTTGGACAGTTTCTCCTGGAGACATTCAAGGTGTTTTTCCTATTTTGTTGCATTACAACCTAGAATTCAAATGTTTTTTTTATGTAATGGACCTGCACTAAATAGTCAAAACGAATGAAGTAAAAACAATTCCAAAAAATGTAAACTGAAAAGTGCTGCATGTAGCCATTTTGTTATGAATCCCCTAAATAAGATCTGGTTCTAATAATTACCGTCAGAAGTCACATCATTAGTAAACGGCACATGATCCAACGGAGCACCATTCATTTAATCTAAACCTCTGATTCTGAAGAGAGAAGTCAAAGCTTCATGTGTTAAAGCTGCATTCTCTCTAGTGTCCACCAGGGGGCGACTCCTCTGGTTCTATAGAAGTCTATGAGAAAATGACTCTACTTCTCTCTTGATTTATTACCTCAGTAAACATTGTAAACATGAGTTTATGGTTTCAATCTCTAGTTTCAAGTCTTCTTCAATACAGCATGATGTTCATTTAGTACATTATGGTCCATTTAGAGTCAAACAGACCATGAAGCTGATCAGACATGTGACCAAAATGTTCAGTACCTCTTTAATCTATTCAGTGCATCAACAGAAACCAGCTGAAGAGAACATGAAAACAGTGATACTTCAAATGACACATAAAACATGTTGATGAAACATGAGTTGGTTCATTGGTGTTCTGGTTCTTTACAGATGTTTTAATCTGGAACCACAGATCCTGGTTTTCTTCCTCTTTACTCGTTTGTCCGTCCGTGATTCTCGTTCTTTCTCCTGAGGATGACGTTGTTGAAGTGAAGCAGGATTATTAATCATGCAGAGTTCAGTGAGTGTGTGTGTGTGTGTGTGTGTGTGTGTGTGTGTGAGTGTGTGAGTGTGTGAGTGTGTGTGTGTGTGTGTGTGTGTGTGTGTGTGTGTGAGTGTGTGTGTGTGTGTGAGTTCAGTGTGAGTGTGTGTGAGTGTGTGTGTGTGTGTGAGTGTGTGTGTGTGTGTGTGAGTGTTTGTGTGTGTGAGTGTGTGTGAGTGTGTGTGTGTGAGTGTTTGTGTGTGTGAGTGTGTGTGAGTGTGTGTGTGTGTGTGTGTGTGTGTGAGTGTGTGTGTGTGTGTGTGTGTGTGTGTGTGTGAGTGTGTGTGAGTGTGTGTGTGTGTGTGTGTGTGAGTGTGTGTGTGTGTGTGTGTGTGAGTGTGTGTGTGTGTGTGTGTGTGTGTGTGTGTGAGTGTGTGTGTGTGTGTGAGTGTGTGTGTGTGTGTGTGTGAGTGTGTGTGTGTGTGTGAGTGTGTGTGTGTGTGTGTGTGTGAGTGTGTGTGTGTGTGTGTGTGTGTGTGTGTGAGTGTGTGTGTGTGTGTGAGTGTGTGTGTGTGTGTGTGTGAGTGTGTGTGAGTGTGTGTGTGTGTGTGTGTGAGTGTGTGTGTGTGTGTGTGTGTGTGTGTGTGTGAGTGTGTGTGTGTGAGTGTGTGTGTGTGTGTGTGTGTGTGTGTGTGTGTGAGTGTGTGTGTGAGTGTGTGTGAGTGTGTGTGTGAGTGTGTGTGAGTGTGTGTGTGTGTGTGTGTGAGTGTGTGTGTGTGTGTGTGTGTGTGTGTGTGTGAGTGTGTGTGTGTGTGTGTGTGAGTGTGTGTGAGTGTGTGTGTGTGTGTGTGTGAGTGTGTGTGTGTGTGTGTGTGTGTGTGTGTGTGTGAGTGTGTGTGTGTGAGTGTGTGTGTGTGTGTGTGTGTGTGTGTGTGTGTGTGTGAGTGTGTGTGTGAGTGAGTGTGTGTGTGTGTGTGTGTGTGTGTGAGTGTGTGTGTGAGTGTGTGTGTGAGTGTGTGTGTTGTTCAGAGTGACCCGGTCAGAGGTCAGAGGTCACGCTGGGATTACAGCTGCTCGTTAAACCTTTTATTCATCCAGGGAGACCTGCAGAGCTCTGCCTGCTTTTACTTCCACATGTTCAAACTGGGAGCAGACCAGTTCAACCAGTGGCTGGTCAGCTCCATGTGTGTTCCCTCAGTGTGTTCTGTTTAGTTATATTTCTGCCCTCAAAGTGCCTTTGAACCATGACAGTAGTGGTCATATGTTTATATATACTGTATATATTAATACATGTAAATACGACCGTCACTGTGTGACGAGAGCGAAGTCTGATTACAAGAAACATAAATGTTTAGAGATCTGTTTTATTATTTATTTAGTTTGTGATCAGAGCTATGAGCTATAATAGTTTGAACTCACCAGTAATAATACCCACAGTCAGTATGTAGTAGTCGACTAAAGGCTCTGGACCTTGAGATGAGATCTTCAGTGGTTAGAGTTGAGACATTATTTGACTTGTTACAGTGAATAAACACAGCGCTGTCCCTTTAAACTGGTTTTAGAGTCGACACCAGAAGTAGCTGAAGAGAGTTTTTAAAGACCGGGTGGTGTTTCACGGCGACCCCTCAGGGCTCCTCAGAGTCCGAACCTTAAGGATCCATTAGTGAGGGAAATACTGGTCCTTAAGGAACTTCGAGAACCCGTCGCTCGTCTCAGTGAAAGACCTGAGAGCACGTCTGGTCTTCATTGGATCCACGAGGACGGTGAACAACATCCATCAGACCGTACGAGCCCTGAACCGGCCCAGATTACCAGTAAACCAGGAACGGGGTCGGTCCAGACGTCCAGGACTCGGCTGTGACCTCTGAGTGACCGCGTGGAAAAGAAATTAGCCGGGGCTCTTTGTTGACGGCAATCAGAGTGGGTGGAGGATGTGACGGAGCCGAGGGAGGCTAATGTAAGGAAACAATCAGCTGCAAACCCTCAGCGGCTCTGGGACATCTGGGAAAGTGCGAGAGGTGGATTTGATAAAACCCAGGTACGCTACGAAGTCTGAGAACCTCGCAGAGCGAATATGGAAACGTGTTGCGACGGACGGTGTCAGGAGGACGACGCTGAGAGTTACGGCAGATCGGAGGGAACTTGAACTGACCAAACTGAACCCTCTAGCAGCCGTGAACACGAGACCATCTACAAACATCTCGTCTTTCTGTGTTCTTCTTCCTTTAGTTCGGTTATTGTTGGCATGTGGATCTGGAGATCTGAATGTAGCCACATCCCATAATGCTGTTATTAGCAGTAGGAGTTCCACAGTAAAACCAACCGAGACATTTCACACATGTACACATTTGATTCACCGTTGCCTCTGTTCAATTATCATTATTATTCTTAAGAACGATTGAAGAAGGAATCGGAAAGCATCAGGTTCAGATAATCACGCTAGAAATAGAAGCTAACACGAAGCTAACATCAGCTTTAGTTTTCATTTATTCTTCTTGTGTCAAATGTCAAAACTCACATTTAGTCCCTCGTCCTGTTCTTTAGTTGACTGAAAGTCTGCTCTGAACTTGAACTCGTCGCTGAGCTCACCTTAAAGCAATCGAGGAGGCTAAAGATCCCCAGCCAACCGATTGAATGTGGTGATAGTCGTTTAATGTCTTGCTAATAAAGACAAACACTGACGTCTCTTCAGGACCTTTTATCTCATTTACTTCCTGACTTCTTGTCCTGTCTATGTGACGCTCTGTAAACCTCTGCTATGTGTTTAGAGACGAGGTATTTCATTTCAAACAGTACGTCTGTGTTTCTTTAATATCTTATAACGATGTTAAGTAGGTCGATGCTGTAGTTTACCGTATTTCTTGTGTTTCTGCCACAGAAACGTTCTTTAAAAGGTACGTCGTACATTCCCATCGTTCAGTCCTGAACCTGAGCTGAACTGATCTGGATCACAAACTATCATCAACACTGGAAAATATGACAGAGTGTGTGTAGAAAGAGAAGGTTTGTTTGATTTTACACAAAAAAATGCTGAATTGAGAAGCAAAATGTTTCTTGGAAGAACCAGAACTTTTGATGAAACATCCAAAAGAACCAGAACTCAGAGTGTTCGTCCAAAGAAAACGTCTTCTCAACACAAACATACAGACTGATTATATCTGAACACTACAACAAAGCCTGTAACCTGAGGCAGACTTTAATGAACCTTCTGAGCAAAAACACACAAGTTAGAAGCTCAAATGAAACTCGAGGATGTATGAAACCCAAACCTGACGATGTTCTCACACTTCTTTTGACGTTTTTGGATCTGATTCCGAGAGAAAAAGAAACAAAATGGAGCTCTATGAATCTGCTTCATGAATGAACCGAACCGTGATGCTGCTAAATGCTGCACACCTTTAAAACCCAACGCTCAGTCAACCCAGTGGAGCATCGAGGCGTTCAAGGGACGGAATAGTCCGACGATGTTGTTGTTGTATTGGTTGCCGTTAGCCGAGCCGGGGTCGTATACAGTGATGTCATGACTCTCTAGTCTGTGTTCTTAGACGGTTCACTAGTTGAACCAGAAGCTTTGAGTTGTAGTGACTCTTTACCGGGCCTGTTGGTAGCTAGCAGGCTAACCGCTAACACCAGACAACAACAGATCTTCTTCATCACTGCTGATGTGCCTCTGAGCAACAAACCCCTCACCGCTCTGAAGGGGCTTTGATCTCCTCCTCCTCTCCTCTTTGTCCTCCTCTTCCTCCTCTCCTCTTCCTTTCCTCCTCTTTGTCCTCCTCCTTTCCTCTTTGTCCTCCTTCTTCTCCTCTTCCTCCTCTCCTCTTTGTCCTCCTTCCTCTCCTCCTTTCCTCTTTGTCCTCCTTCTTCTCCTCTCCTCCTCTCCTCTTTGTCCTCCTCTTCCTCCTCTCCTCTTCCTTTCCTCCTCTTTGTCCTCCTCCTTTCCTCTTTGTCCTCCTTCTTCTCCTCTTCCTCCTCTCCTCTTTGTCCTCCTTCCTCTCCTCCTTTCCTCTTTGTCCTCCTTCTTCTCCTCTCCTCCTCTCCTCTTTGTCCTCCTCTTCCTCCTCTCCTCTTCCTTTCCTCCTCTTTGTCCTCCTCCTTTCCTCTTTGTCCTCCTTCTTCTCCTCTTCCTCCTCTCCTCTTTGTCCTCCTTCCTCTCCTCCTTTCCTCTTTGTCCTCCTTCTTCTCCTCTCCTCCTCTCCTCTTTGTCCTCCTCTTCCTCCTCTCCTCTTCCTTTCCTCCTCTTTGTCCTCCTTCTTCTCCTCTCCTTTCCTCTTTGTCCTCCTTCTTCTCCTCTCCTCCTCTCCTCTTTGTCCTCCTTCCTCTCCTACTCTCCTCTTTGTCCTCGTCTTCCTCTCCTCTCCTCCTCTCCTCTTTGTCCTCGTCTTCTTCTCCTCTCGTACTCTCCTCTTTGTCCTCGTCTTCTTCTCCTCTCCTCCTCTCCTCTTTGTCCTCCTTCCTCTCCTCTCCTCCTTTCCTCTTTGTCCTCCTTCTTCTCCTCTCCTCCTCTCCTCTTTGTCCTCCTTCCTCTCCTCTCCTACTCTCCTCTTTGTCCTCGTCTTCTTCTCCTCTCCTCTCCTCTTTGTCCTCCTTCTTCTCCTCTCCTCCTCTCCTCTTTGTCCTCCTTCTTCTCCTCTCCTACTCTCCTCTTTGTCCTCGTCTTCTTCTCCTCATACTCTCCTCTTTGTCCTCCTTCTTCTCCTCTCCTCCTCTCCTCTTTGTCCTCCTTCCTCTCCTCTCCTCCTCTCCTCTTTGTCCTCGTCTTCTTCTCCTCTCCTACTCTCCTCTTTGTCCTCCTTCCTCTCCTCTCCTCCTCTCCTCTTTGTCCTCGTCTTCTTCTCCTCTCCTCCTCTCCTCTTTGTCCTCCTTCTTCTCCTCTCCTCCTCTCCTCTTTGTCCTCCTTCTTCTCCTCTCCTCCTCTCCTCTTTGTCCTCCTTCCTCTCCTCTCCTACTCTCCTCTTTGTCCTCCTCTTCCTCTCCTCTTTGTTTCCTCTTTTGCACCTGTTCTTCCTCTTTTTCCCTCTTCCTCATCCATCGTGTTGTTTTCCTCTTGTGATTTATATCTCCTCCTCTTCCTCCTCTGTAACACGTCTTCTTCTCCTCTTCTTCCTGTTCTTCTTTTCTTCTTCTCGTTTCCTCCATCTCCTCCTCTGTCTCTTCACTCATCTTATATTTCATCTTCATCTTCATCTTTTCTCTCCTCCTCCTCCTCCTTCTTCTTCTTCTTCTTCTTCTCTTTTTATTTGAACACCAGCTGACACTGGTCAGTGACTCCTGAAGACGTCTCTCCGTGTTTCGAGATGTTAGATGATGTTTCTGGTTCAACCTCCACTTCTTCTTCTTCTTCTTCTTCTTCTTCTTCTTCTTCTCTGTTAACTTAAAGTGTAGCCTACAGCGCCTTCTGACCAAACTACACTGTACACCAGTTTATTCACATTTCTTTTTGTCCGTCACATCAAATATTTGCTCAAAATTCACTTGACGTTTAAATGTAAACTCCAGAAGAAGTCCCATAAACACATGAAACCAGCGACCAGTTATATTTACTACTTAGATTTATGACACATGGGACATGTTGATCTGTTACCTTTGGACGGAGCCAGGCTAGCTGTTTCCACCTGTTTCCAGTCTTTGTGCTAAGCTAAGCTAACCAGCTGTAGCTTCACATAAAGCAGTACAGATATTAAGAGTGGATTCGATCTGAACATGTGACTCTCAGAGAGAAAGAAGAAGAAGAAGAGTGATGAACTTCTTCCAGGACTCGTTTTGATAATGATTAGTTTGTTTCCTCTGAACATTCACAGATGGTTCATCACTAAATATACTGAGATCCAACTGGAAACTGAACATTAACAACTAAATGTTGATGTTCATGCAGTGACTCCTCCCTCCTGTAGAGGGCGTCTGTGCACCTCCTCAGTGAGAGGAGGAGGTGCATTAGATCGGTTCATTAGCTGTGAGACCTCGACCTGAACACATTTAAAGGGAATCAACAAAAATGAGAAAACAATGTGTTTGATGAAGGTAAAATAACGC
>JAVDOI010000201.1:32500-37500 GCA_032191485.1 Leptoclinus maculatus
TCACCAGTTCTTTGGTTCAGACTGAAGTATTTCACCAGTTCTTTGGTTCAGACTGAAGTATTTCACCAGTTCTTTGGTTCAGACTGAAGTATTTCACCAGTTCTTTGGTTCAGACTGAAGTATTTCGCCAGTTCTTTGGTTCAGACTGAAGTATTTCACCAGTTCTTTGGTTCAGACTGAAGTATTTCACCAGTTCTTTGGTTCAGACTGAAGTATTTCACCAGTTCTTTGGTTCAGACTGAAGTATTTCGCCAGTTCTTTGGTTCAGACTGAAGTATTTAACCAGTTCTTTGGTTCATCAGCATGTTAGCAGAATGTTGACATGTAGTGTTCAGCGCTTTGAGACTCTCTGAGTCATTTACCAGATAGAGACAGGAAACATGGAGAGGTGGAATAACGTGCTGCAAAGGTTCAAACAACGGACATCGTGGTTTCATATTCTGTGTCTTAACCACCAAGCAACCGCATGTACTGCACTTTTAAACTTCTCCTTCTTCTTATTATCTATTATGTCTTTGTTTGGGTCATCTGTCCTCTACGGGGACAAGACGGGAAGACAAACACACACCAGAAATGTTGAGGATGTTTAGTGATGTACTGACCTCATGTTGTACTCGCAACAGTTCAAGTACAATACAAGTTCATAATAACTTGTGTCACTGACAGTCATAATAACCGTTTGTCATATATAGATAGTTATAGACATAAAATATAGATTAAATCTGCTTCTGACACACAGAAACAACCGCTGACTTTAGCTTGTATTGGTGCTAAAGGAAGTGATGGTCTGGGCTCCATCTTGAACCCGGTTTCTATTGACTTAAAGATAACAAGTTGTATTTTCTGTGTAATCATGGAAACAATCGCTGTATTACTTTGCTATTGAATAAAACGTCTAAACATGATGAATATCAAGCATGGCCTGTTAACCAGGAGCGTCTTTTTACTACTGGCCGCATTTGAATAGAACCTGGTGGAAGAGTATAGCATGGGCCGATGAAGACCACATCACATTTTTGAGTGGACCTGAATCACGGGGCGGATACACGCATTATTTTTCACTTATGGAAACAGCCTTTATGGGCATTTTCTCACATTTTCTCAAAGAATACAAGCTTTAAACGTTTATTCAGCTTCAGCAAGATTACACAAACATCAGGTGTTTCACTACAAACAATACTCTTCTTTTTTCACTTAAAGTATTGTAATTATCAGTGTTCCCTCTGGTGGTATCTTTGCATTTGTTGGAATTTAAAAAAGCCTTTTAGAATGTATGTGGATGTATGATTTATATATCTATATAACTGCTGACAGAACATATTTTATGAGTTTTGAATCCATGAAGGTTTTATATTTGTTCCTAGAAAAGAGATATTTATGTTCATTACTCATCCCAATGTAAAGTCTATGCAGCGACTGGGCGGGGCCAGAGAGAGAGGCACTAATGAGCATGTGCAGTAGACCAGAAAAAGAGAAAACTAAAGTCCAGTATGTATTCTCATAATACAGCCATGGTTAAATACAACTTCATGTTAACAGCAGTTTGTTTGTAGTTCTGTTTCTCTTAACTCTTATTTCTCCAGGAAAGCTTTTATTGTGGTAATAAGTTCAGTCGTCTACGAGATCTTACATTTCATAACTGTGGAGGAAACACAGTCTCAAGATAATAATGTCAACATCAATTGTGAATTTGCCTCTGAACCACACAGAGGGATGTTAGTTGCAGCAGCAATTTAAATATGAGCGGTTACCTGATGGTCGACCAGTAGAATCTCTGGTTATGAGCGGTTACCTGATGGGTTACCAGTAGAATCTCTGGTTATGAGCGGTTACCTGATGGTCGACCAGTAGAATCTGTGGTTATGAGCGGTTACCTGATGGTTGACCAGTAGAATCTCTGGTTATGAGCGGTTACCTGATGGGTTACCAGTAGAATCTGTGGTTATGAGCAGTTACCTGATGGTCGACCAGTAGAATCTCTGGTTATGAGCGGTTACCTGATGGGTTACCAGTAGAATCTCTGGTTATGAGTGGTTACCTGATGGTCGACCAGTAGAATCTGTGGTTATGAGCGGTTACCTGATGGGTGACCAGTAGAATCTCTGGTTATGAGCGGTTACCTGATGGGTGACCAGTAGAATCTGTGGTTATGAGCGGTTACCTGATGGGTGACCAGTAGAATCTGTGGTTATGAGCGGTTACCTGATGGGTGACCAGTAGAATCTCTAGTTATGAGCGGTTACCTGATGGTTGACCAGTAGAATCTGTGGTTATGAGCGGTTACCTGATGGTCGACCAGTAGAATCTGTGGTTATGAGCGGTTACCTGATGGGTGACCAGTAGAATCTCTGGTTATGAGCGGTTACCTGATGGTCGACCAGTAGAATCTCTGGTTATGAGCGGTTACCTGATGGTCGACCAGTAGAATCTCTGGTTATGAGCGGTTACCTGATGGGTGACCAGTAGAATCTCTGGTTATGAGCGGTTACCTGATGGGTGACCAGTAGAATCTCTGGTTATGAGCGGTTACCTGATGGGTGACCAGTAGAATCTCTGGTTATGAGCGGTTACCTGATGGGTGACCAGTAGAATCTCTGGTTATGAGCGGTTACCTGATGGGCGACCAGTAGAATCTCTGGTTATGAGCGGTTACCTGATGGGTGACCAGTAGAATCTGTGGTTATGAGCGGTTACCTGATGGTCGACCAGTAGCATCTGTGGTTATGAGCGGTTACCTGATGGTTGACCAGTAGAATCTGTGGTTATGAGCGGTTACCTGATGGTCGACCAGTAGAATCTCTGGTTATGAGCGGTTACCTGATGGTTGACCAGTAGAATCTGTGGTTATGAGCGGTTACCTGATGGTCGACCAGTAGAATCTGTGGTTATGAGCGGTTACCTGATGGTCGACCAGTAGAATCTGTGGTTATGAGCGGTTACCTGATGGTCGACCAGTAGAATCTCTGGTTATGAGCGGTTACCTGATGGGTGACCAGTAGAATCTGTGGTTATGAGCGGTTACCTGATGGTTGACCAGTAGAATCTGTGGTTATGAGCGGTTACCTGATGGTTGACCAGTAGAATCTGTGGTTATGAGCGGTTACCTGATGGTCGACCAGTAGAATCTCTGGTTATGAGCGGTTACCTGATGGTTGACCAGTAGAATCTCTGGTTATGAGCGGTTACCTGATGGGTGACCAGTAGAATCTGTGGTTATGAGCGGTTACCTGATGGTCGACCAGTAGAATCTGTGGTTATGAGCGGTTACCTGATGGTTGACCAGTAGAATCTGTGGTTATGAGCGGTTACCTGATGGTCGACCAGTAGAATCTGTGGTTATGAGCGGTTACCTGATGGTTGACCAGTAGAATCTGTGGTTATGAGCGGTTACCTGATGGTTGACCAGTAGAATCTGTGGTTATGAGCGGTTACCTGATGGTCGACCAGTAGAATCTGTGGTTATGAGCGGTTACCTGATGGTTGACCAGTAGAATCTGTGGTTATGAGCGGTTACCTGATGGTTGACCAGTAGAATCTCTGGTTATGAGCGGTTACCTGATGGTTGACCAGTAGAATCTCTGGTTATGAGCGGTTACCTGATGGTTGACCAGTAGAATCTGTGGTTATGAGCGGTTACCTGATGGTTGACCAGTAGAATCTCTGGTTATGAGCGGTTACCTGATGGTCGACCAGTAGAATCTCTGGTTATGAGCGGTTACCTGATGGGTGACCAGTAGAATCTGTGGTTATGAGCGGTTACCTGATGGTCGACCAGTAGAATCTCTGGTTATGAGCGGTTACCTGATGGTCGACCACTAGAATCTCTGGTTATGAGCGGTTACCTGATGGTTGACCAGTAGAATCTCTGGTTATGAGCGGTTACCTGATGGTCGACCAGTAGAATCTCTGGTTATGAGCGG
This sequence comes from Leptoclinus maculatus, assembly GCA_032191485.1. NCBI lineage: Eukaryota > Metazoa > Chordata > Actinopteri > Perciformes > Stichaeidae > Leptoclinus > Leptoclinus maculatus. The sequence goes on from JAVDOI010000201.1 coordinate 36,421, forward strand.
TTACCTGATGGTCGACCAGTAGAATCTGTGGTTATGAGCGGTTACCTGATGGTCGACCAGTAGAATCTCTGGTTATGAGCGGTTACCTGATGGTTGACCAGTAGAATCTCTGGTTATGAGCGGTTACCTGATGGGTGACCAGTAGAATCTCTGGTTATGAGCGGTTACCTGATGGTTGACCAGTAGAATCTCTGGTTATGAGCGGTTACCTGATGGTCGACCAGTAGAATCTCTGGTTATGAGCGGTTACCTGATGGTGGACCAGTAGAATCTGTGGTTATGAGCGGTTACCTGATGGTCGACCAGTAGAATCTCTGGTTATGAGCGGTTACCTGATGGTTGACCAGTAGAATCTGTGGTTATGAGCGGTTACCTGATGGTCGACCAGTAGAATCTCTGGTTATGAGCGGTTACCTGATGGTCGACCAGTAGAATCTGTGGTTATGAGCGGTTACCTGATGGTCGACCAGTAGAATCTCTGGTTATGAGCGGTTACCTGATGGTCGACCAGTAGAATCTCTGGTTATGAGCGGTTACCTGATGGTCGACCAGTAGAATCTGTGGTTATGAGCGGTTACCTGATGGGTTACCAGTAGAATCTCTGGTTATGAGCGGTTACCTGATGGTCGACCACTAGAATCACCTGTTGCTCGGCGGTGACTTTCAGATGAAACCTGCTCTTTGCTCAAAGTAACTTCTAGACATGAATCTCTGTAATGTTGCTTCAGAACTGTCACTTTTTGATCGTATATGATGCATGGATATATATAATCAGTTTTTTATGTGTTTGAACAGGAAGTCATGGGACACATCGCTGCTTTACTCTTCAAAGTTAAAAAATAAATACGTCTCCAGCTAAAACACTCATTGAAGAGCATTATTCATGTCATGAGCTGAAATCATGAAAAAAAACCAAGTCACCTGGGACCTTTAACATCCAGGCTGCAGCTTTATGTAACACATCTAAAAGAGCCTATTAGCTGCTACCAGTCCGTATATGGAGGAAAGAAGTGCTCCGACACTTCACAGGAATGAAAACACACTGCGATATTCAGAAGCTGCTTTGATTGTGGAGGTCAA
>JAVDOI010000201.1:47500-50000 GCA_032191485.1 Leptoclinus maculatus
CACTGTTATTATCACTGTTATTACACTGTTATTATCACTGTTATTACACTGTTATCATCACTGTTATTATCAGTTATTACACTGTTATCATCACTGTTATTATCAGTTATTACACTGTTATTATCACTGTTATTACACTGTTATTATCACTGTTATTACACTGTTATCATCACTGTTATTATCAGTTATTACACTGTTATTATCACTGATAGACATGAAAACAAAACAAAACCCTGGTTGTATTAAACAGGGTTTATCATTTAAAGATACAGTTCTTCTGTCATTTCTCCATTATCACATTTCACATTTTTCTTTAAACAATTTTCTGGAAATTCTTTTAGAATTTGCACAAAATTTGGACAGAAAGGTAAACGTGGACTCAGAAGCTAGAAGAGGCCGAGAGAAGGTCTCACTTTACTGTTACAGAGATCTCTCTCTACAGGGAACACGTGACGAGTAAACTGTTTGGATGTTGAGTGATTCCCTTCTTCTCTGCTGATATTGTTCTGGGACTTTGCTTGTTTACGGCGTTAATTCTCCTCGATCATCAATGGAGACGCATCACAGAAGATGAAGTGAACTCCCAGAAGTTTGACTGACCGCACCGTGCATCGGTCATAGGAGGGAGGGGGAGGAGGAGGAGGAGGAGGAGGAGAGGCACACTGACAGTTTGATTAATTCTGAAGAAATCCTCCGCGGACGAGTCAGACGAACGTGATGTTTACCGGAATCAAGAAAATGTGACTCATCTGGCCGGCGGCGGAGTTCGTCGGGGGAGACGCAGACTGACATGTTTGTTTGAGTTTCGGGGGGAGACAGAGGGGGAGGCTCAGGTGTGATTGATCACAAACCCCGACAGCACAGGATCAGGTGTCATGAAGCCAGTGAAACATAAACTATACGAAGATATTTCTCTGGAATTCATTCATGTTTAAACTCTTCTGACGACGGTTCATGAGGACTTAATATCCTACACAGGTGAACATGTTATTTATAATTATATCATGTCGCTCTTTAACCTGAAGGCAACCAAACCATACCCAAGGAAACGTCAGCTCAGAAGACGTTTCACCTTTTAGTTTATAATGGAAACATATAAATACCTAAAACTATGAAGGCCACAAAACAGTTAGAGGTCAGGGTGATCCTGTGTGTGTGTGTGTGTGTGTCCCTTTGCATATGAAGTGTGATGATCGCTGCTTCTTTTCATCATCACCTCCAGAGAGATGAGACACAGAGCAAGAAGTCACACCCTATCACCTCAATCACACACACACACTTTGTGTAACGGTCGTAGTGAACCACCTGAACCTCGTAAACATCTCATAGAACAACTTACAGATGACCGATTCATCCGTCAACCCAACGATGTTATTAACAATAACGAACACATCAAAACATGTCATGCTATGTTTCATGTTTCTCTTCCTCCTCGGCAATATCCGGCCACCGTCAACCCAACACAACAACCGGCCACCTTCATCCCGACAACACCCGACAACTGGCCACCATCAGCCCGATAACACCCGACAACTGGACACCGTCATTCAGACAACACCCGACAACTGGCCACCTTCATCCCGACAACACCCGACAACTGGCCACCGTCAGTCCAACAACACCCGACAACTGGCCACCATCAGCCCGATAACACCCGACAACTGGCCACCTTCATCCCGACAACACCCGACAACTGGCCACCTTCATCCCGACAACACCCGACAACTGGCCACCATCAGCCCGATAACACCCGACAACTGGCCACCTTCATCCCGACAACACCCGACAACTGGACACCTTCAACCCGACAACACCCGACAACTGGCCACCTTCATCCCGACAACACCCGACAACTGGCCACCTTCATCCCGACAACACCCGACAACTGGACACCTTCATCCCGACAACACCCGAAAACTGGCCACCGTCAGTCCAACAACACCCGACAACTGGCCACCATCAGCCCGATAACACCCGACAACTGGCCACCTTCATCCCGACAACACCCGACAACTGGCCACCTTCATCCCGACAACACCCGACAACTGGCCACCATCAGCCCGATAACACCCGACAACTGGCCACCTTCATCCCGACAACACCCGACAACTGGACACCTTCAACCCGACAACACCCGACAACTGGCCACCTTCATCCCGACAACACCCGACAACTGGCCACCTTCATCCCGACAACACCCGACAACTGGACACCTTCATCCCGACAACACCCGACAACTGGACACCTTCATCCCGACAACACCCGACAACTGGCCACCATCAGTCCAACAACACCCGACAACTGGCCACCTTCATCCCGACAACACCCGACAACTGGCCACCATCAGTCCAACAACACCCGACAACTGGCCACCTTCATCCCGACAACACCCGACAACTGGACACCTTCATCCCGACAACACCCGACAACTGGACACCTTCATCCCGACAACACCCGACAACTGGACACCTTCATCCCGACAACACCCGACAACTGGCCA
>JAVDOI010000201.1:52500-70000 GCA_032191485.1 Leptoclinus maculatus
TTAGCTGTTAACCGACAACCTTCAGTCTGAATTATTAATAAGCTGAGTATGAAGTGTTGATTCCGTAGCGTGGACCTGAAGATGAAGTGTTCATCACTGATAATAATGTATTGATGATGAGCAGCACGAGTCCTCTGTGTGACGGGACAAAACGTCTCCAGCTGTTTGAAGGCGACTCACTGTTCCTGTTTCCAGCTGTGATGACGTCATAGAGACCCCACCCTTCATCCTCCTCCTCTTCTTCTGCTCCCACCACTCCTCCATCTGCCTTCATTTAACTCTGTTCACTCCGTCATTATCTGTCTGCATGTTTTCATCACTTTCACTGATCGTTGATCTTGTTTTTTAAGTTCATTCCTCTCTGTTTGTTGGTTGTTTTCCTGCATTAATAGTCTTTCCTCGTCTTTTTCAGAATGAAGAAGTGACCTGAGACCTGCAGCAGTTGGTGGTCTTGGCACTAGGGGGCAGCAACACAAGCATTTCTACAGAAGTCTTTATTCCACAAGCTGTTTAACTCTCCTATTGTGTTGCATTTACATTCATTGATTTAAGTATGTATATGAACTCCATCCATGTTTGTAAAAGGTTTCTGTAAAGATGAGTTTTAAAATGATCCAGATTCTCTGTATTTCTGGACTCTTCAGGTTCAGCTGGTTCACATGAGGACATGCACCAATCAGAGCCTGTGGTTCCTTCTGTGCTCTCTGTCCGGTCTCTCTTTGAACTCTGTTGATCTCTAACAATCCAGATCATTGGCCGTGACCCTCCGTCCAATTAGGACCGTGCTGTCTTTACATCCCGACCTCGGTCTGAACTCTGACAGCAGGAGTTCAGCATCAGAAGCGTCTGTCCCCGCTGAGGACGGTCACGTTTCTGCTCCGCTGGGACAAACTGAGACACATGTCCTCCTCATTCACTGTGTCACAGTCAGATCACTGACCAGCAATGAGCAGCGGGAAATAGTCAAAACTCAGGACAAGAAATGACATCAACAGAAAGTCAATTAGGATCCTTAACCGTGGTGGACACACAAATGACCAGAGCAGGTGACCTACTTCATGAAATCTATTGGTGAGCGTCCAACAAACAGGACTTTGACCAGAAGAGCGATGTTCGACACCGCGTTGTGGTTTTGTTGTCTTCACCTAACTGTTTGGAATGCAGCCTTCACCTGCTATCCGTCAGTGTGATAGCATTGTTACCGTTAGCATGTTGGCGTTAGCATTGAGTACGGCCTCACAGAGCTGCTGGCATGGCGGCTGACTGTGTCCGGTCTCAGTCGTGTTCTTTGTCGTTCATTGTATCTGGATCATTGTACGACAGGAGCTCTTTTTTTGAATCACAAATGTATCAATACATATATTACATGTTCTGTTACTTTTCACATGTTCTACGTAGTTCTAGTGCCCCACAGGTGGAACTTTATAAAGGTTAAACATAACAATATAATCTATATATATAATAATAATTATTCTGTTTCTCCAGTTTTCTGACTCGTGAAAGTTTCCGCCCGACTGTTGGAAGCACACTGACCTCCAGAAAATGAACAACACATGAAACAAAGCAGAGAGAGGAGGACTGAGGGAGGGAGGGGGGAGAATGTGAGGAGAGGGTCATTCTGGGTAAACTGGGCCTCACCATTCAGAGAAAACAACAGAGAGACGACAGACGGGACATGAACCGGGCGAGGACGTCTGACTGTGGAGTCCAAAATATGAAAGTTCTAATTTCAACATTGCTCACGAACAGAAGAATGTTTATGTGTCAAAGTTAAAGGTCGGCGACGTTCGTTAAACCGTTAGTTAGTGAGCCGACGTGGCGATCGGCGCGACGCTGAGAGGCCTCAGCTCACTCTAATCTATCGGATCGTGTTTACGCTGGAGGTTTTAAATGGTCCAAAACACTGAAGCGGACCTCAGACTCACCTCACCTGAACCCTGCATGGACCCGTTCCTTTAAAAGAGAAACAATACAGACAAAGATGTTATTCATACCAGAACCAATTTAAACTTCTGATGCTCTGATGAAATAATTATGACTCTTTTTTTGTTTACCGATTTCACCGAAAAGTGTGTGTGTGTGTGTGTGTGTGTGGGGTTCCCTTACTGTAATTAAAAATGACAACTGCAGTAAGAATAAGAAGCTCCATAATCATCATCTGGTTCTTGCAGACCTTGCAGTCTCTCAGCCACAGATAATATTGCACTCTTCTTCAGGTATTTAAACCCAGTATGAAATAAAATGTATTGGTTTTGTCTTCATGGAAACAAATTGTCCGTGTTTTTCTTGCCGTCAGTACAAACAATCTTTTACATTTTTCTTTTGATGGAGACACAAACTAAACGTATCCAAGTGACTCTGCACCGATTATACCAAGTTACGTCTACGAAACAAGACGGTGGAAACAAGACGGTGGAAACAAGACGGTGGAAACAAGACGGTGGAAACAAGACGGTGGAAACAAGACGATGGAAACAAGACGGTGGAAACAAGACGGTGGAAACAAGACGGTGGAAACAAGACGGTGGAAACAAGACGATGGAAACAAGACGATGGAAACAAGACGGTGGAAACAAGACGGTGGAAACAAGACGATGGAAACAAGACGGTGGAAACAAGACGGTGGAAACAAGACGGTGGAAACAAGACGGTGGAAACAAGACGGTGGAAACAAGACGGTGGAAACAAGACGGTGGAAACAAGACGATGGAAACAAGACGGTGGAAACAAGACGATGGAAACAAGACGGTGGAAACAAGACGGTGGAAACAAGACGGTGGAAACAAGACGGTGGAAACAAGACGGTGGAAACAAGACGATGGAAACAAGACGATGGAAACAAGACGGTGGAAACAAGACGGTGGAAACAAGACGATGGAAACAAGACGGTGGAAACAAGACGGTGGAAACAAGACGGTGGAAACAAGACGGTGGAAACAAGACGGTGGAAACAAGACGATGGAAACAAGACGGTGGAAACAAGACGGTGGAAACAAGACGATGGAAACAAGACGGTGGAAACAAGACGATGGAAACAAGACGGTGGAAACAAGACGATGGAAACAAGACGGTGGAAACAAGACGATGGAAACAAGACGATGGAAACAAGACGGTGGAAACAAGACGGTGGAAACAAGACGGTGGAAACAAGACGGTGGAAACAAGACGGTGGAAACAAGACGGTGGAAACAAGACGATGGAAACAAGACGGTGGAAACAAGACGGTGGAAACAAGATGGTGGAAACCAGGCGGCGGCGGTCAGCGGCGGCGGCGGCGGCCAGCGTCTCTGCAGCCATCAGCAGGGACCAAAGGACTGAAGAAGTGGGTCTATTGTGTGAGAATAATCCAGAACACATCGTTGAGGTGAAGCTGGGCCTAATCGAATGCAGAGAGAGATGTTGGACCTGATAGCAGTAGCGTGTTAGCCTGGAAAGATTTTAAAAGTGTCTGTGATGATTCGTCTCTCTGTGAAGGGATTCCCTCCAAAGAAAACCTCTCAATCATCTTCAAACCTGTGAAGTCTGCTGAACGGTTAGCCCATACTATGAGCATCGGGTGACTTCATAGCAGTATGAGAATATCAATTGGTGTTGCTATGGTAACAACGCAGATCCGGAGACGGATGGCTGGCTAGTTAGCCCGCTAGCTTGTTAACTCCACCATGCTTTACTGCTACACTGGTTACATATATTGAGCTGAATAACGTTGTCACTCATCTGTTGACAGCAGTGATCGTTCCTCTGCTGTGACAAGAGTGTGGATGAAGCATTTTTCATCATTTACTCGTCTTCCTACGCTTCCTAACGTTACGGCTCCACTAATTATTTTAGTCGTTACTGTGAAACCTCAGTGAGTCTGTACGTCGGTTTAGTTTAAAGAGAAGTTCAATCAGGAGAGACTTGTTTTATAACAATGATTTATTGCACAGGCATCAAATATGAAAAGTGCAAAGTCTTTGGCGATTGGACTCCATGCTGAAGTACTATCACCGAGGCAGGGATACTGAGGTCCATCAGGCCTAATCCCCCCTGGAGTCCAGACACTGGTGGTGGTGGTGGTGAAAGGAGTGCTGCCATCTGATGATGAATCAGGAGCATAACTGTGACGCTGACTGGAGGTGACTGGGGTGGAGGAGGGTCGCGTCTGCTTCGCTGAAATGACAACTGACAGCAGCAGAGAGGAGGACACTTTTAAAGTTTTGACAGCAACGATATGATTGGCTTCAGGAACCGGTGTGCCGAATCTGGTTGGTTACTTAAAAGTGCACGCCCCCAATCAGCTGATAGAATAATCACAAAGAGAGGAGAGACAGAGACTATGCATGCGTGTCTACCTGACTGAACTTGCGCTTGAGCTACATTTAGTTTGCTACAACGGTCGAAATGGCAACGGTACACTTAAAAATGGCCGGCGCTCTGACCAGCTTGGGAATTTCCCTTCTGCTCCGATTTTATTTCTATGGGTGCATTTTATATATACACTCTGCATGAGTGTATATACAATACACACAATAAGCACAGTACACCTAAATAATCCAGAGAGCACCAGTATGTGGACACCACAAAGGCCCAGCAGCGCTTGTTTATAGTTCGGGTAAGACAGGAAGTGAAAGAAAGTTTAGGCATCAGATTTGTGTTTTAGTTTAATGTTTAGTTCAGAAATGACGAATGGACTCTGGACGTGAAACTGAAACTTTGTCCACTTTGAAAGAACTGAACCAAATAGAAAATAGAAAAATCTTTTCTTCGTCATCTTATTTTCAATAGGCAAACAACAAAACTCTGCATATTTTCAATGACGTGTTGAACTCTGCAGAACCAGCTGGAAAATCTAAATTCGTGGGCGAGAACAACAACCGGGAAAATTCAGGTGAACGCCCCCTTAAGTCGGAACAAAAAACCTTTGCTGCTTCTGTTGAGAGATAAGAGTGACTTTGTTCACAGTGAATTCTCAATAAATAATTTGACGTGTTGTGAAGGTAGCGCTTTAGAAAAAGGGCCTAGAGGTCGCCATAACCGTCAGGATTCATCCTCTGGGGAACATGAATATCCACAGATATTTCATATCATTTAGCCAGTAGGTTCTGAAACATCCTGCTCAAAGGAGAGTGTTGGACAGACAGAGACGAGTCGCGTGAACTCGACAGTCGACTGAAGACAAGATGCCGTTAGAATGAAAGACAATGGAAGCTGTAATCTTTAATATTCAGCAGCTGTGAGTCCCATCGGAGTGTCCTGTGCTCTATCAACCATCCACACTGAGGGCCTATTGTTGAACATGTGTGTGTGAGACACATTCAGAATGTCCATTGTGTGTTCAAACTATTAACACATTCACATTATTGTAATAAATCAGAGATCAAATGAAAAACAAAACGTGTCAAACTTCAGATTTGATCGTCCAGTTGATGTTTGAGATATGAAAACTATCATGAGATCAAACCCAGGTTTTGAGTTTGATGAAACCACAGAAAAAGAAGAAACTCTCACATGAAGCTGAGATTTCAGCTGATCCGCTCAGCTCGCTGTGTTTGGGTTCAGTCACATAGATCCACTCTTGAATCCAGGAATCCAGGGTTCACTGGATCCTCCAGCTCAGTGAAGCTGCTCTGTGGAGATCTCTGGGAAACAAACTTGTAGTTTCACAAACTGACGGCTGAATTCAGAACATGTTCAGACAGAGAGCTACAGGTTGTGATTCCTCTGAACTTCAGTTTAATATCTCAGTCTGTCAGTCACCTCCAACTCTCCGAAGACGCCGGTCATTTCACTGTAGCTGGTTGTGAATTGGACTGTTTTTAAGTTTAACTAATTTACATAGAAAGAGACGGATTTTAAGGCTCTTTGAAAATCACACTTTTCTCTTTGTCGTATTTGTGCAGGCCACAAAAGCTGGGTTATTCTTTGTGTTTCTTCAAGATGTATCAAACACAAAACCTTTCCCCAAGCAGACCGTTGTTTGTTCCCCACTTGAAATGAGAAGTATACATTGATTTATTAGTCACGTAACTTCTATATTTAAGTAACAACACTTCTGTAGTCATATTAAACCAAACTACCATCTTTTCCTGAACCCAACTTAGTAGTTTTGTTGTATAAACTACGTAGTTTAGTTGCCTCAACCTAACTACGTAGTTTAGTTGCCTCAACCTAACTACGTAGTTTAGTTGCCTCAACCTAACTACGTAGTTTAGTTGCCTCAACCTAACTAAGTAGTTTAGTTGCCTCAACCTAACTACGTAGTTTAGTTGCCTCAACCTAACTACGTAGTTTAGTTGCCTCAACCTAACTACGTAGTTTAGTTGCCTCAACCTAACTACGTAGTTTAGTTGCCTCAACCTAACTACGTAGTTTAGTTGTCTAAACCTAACTAAGTAGTTTAGTTGTCTAAACCTAACTAAGTAGTTTAGTTGCCTAAACCTAACTAAGTAGTTTAGTTGTCTAAACCTAACTAAGTAGTTTAGTTGTCTAAACCTAACTAAGTAGTTTAGTTGTCTAAACCTAACTAAGTAGTTTAGTTGCCTAAACCTAACTACGTAGTTTAGTTGTCTAAACCTAACTACGTAGTTTAGTTGTCTAAACATAACTAAGTAGTTTAGTTGCCTAAACCTAACTAAGTAGTTTAGTTGTCTCAACCTAACTAAGTAGTTTAGTTGTCTAAACCTAACTAAGTAGTTTAGTTGTCTAAACATAACTAAGTAGTTTAGTTGTCTAAACATAACTAAGGATGTCATACGAACAGCTGACACTGGATATATTCATACTTATATATGTTCATTAATAATGCAAGATGTAATGTGTTATATGTTATCTCTATATTTAACTGCACTGTTTCATGTCTTTCTTTCATACATATCTAATGAGATCTACATTCTTCATCACATGACAATAAAGGACCTGAAACGTCTGAGAGATGAGACCAGAGAGGCTGAAGTTATCAACACATTCACATCTTCTTATTGAACACGTCAGGCAGCTAGTGTGTGTGTGTGTGTGTGTGTGTGTGTGTGTGTGTGTGTGTGTGTGTGTGTGTGTGTGTGTGTGTGTAACATTAGCTTCAGAGAACAGTCTTCATCTTCTACTGTGAACAGAGGCATCACGGACTTCCTCTGCTGCTTCTGGATTTATTACAGTATGAAACACACACACACACACACACACACACACACACACACACACACACACACACACACCCTCAGGTCAGTGAATTTATGCTTTGAAACCTCCTGTCTGTGTGTGTGTGTGTGTGTGTGTGTGTGTGTGTGTGTGTGTGTGTGTGTGTGTGTGTGTGTGTGTGTGTGTGTGTGTGTGTGTGTGTGTGTGTGTGTGTGTGTGTGTGTGTGTGTGTGTGTAGGTATTAAGTGCTCACTACTGAACATTATGATGTAAAACAGTTGCTGAATGTACTACTGTAATGTACAGTACATTTTGAGGTACTTTTACTTTACTCGACTATTTCCAGCTGGAATACTTAATATTTCTACTAAACAACAGTTCAGACACATTTACTGTTTTACTGCTCGACAGGTTAGAGCGACAGTGAGGATCCTTTACCTGGTCCTGAACCAGGCTCAGTGTAGTCCTGATCCTCCATATGAACCAGTCTCAGTGTAGTCCTGATCCTCTATATGAACCAGGCTCAGTGTAGTCCTGATCCTCTATATGAACCAGGCTCAGTGTAGTCCTGATCCTCTATATGAACCAGGCTCAGTGTAGTCCTGATCCTCTATATGAACCAGTCTCAGTGTAGTCCTGATCCTCTATATGAACCAGGCTCAGTGTAGTCCTGATCCTCTATATGAACCAGGCTCAGTGTAGTCCTGATCCTCTATATGAACCAGTCTCAGTGTAGTCCTGATCCTCTATATGAACCAGTCTCAGTGTAGTCCTGATCCTCTATATGAACCAGGCTCAGTGTAGTCCTGATCCTCTATATGAACCAGGCTCAGTGTAGTCCTGATCCTCTATATGAACCAGGCTCAGTGTAGTCCTGATCCTCTATATGAACCGGTCTCAGTGTAGTCCTGATCCTCTATCAGACCTCCATCAGTACAGAGACCATCAGAGAGAAGATGGTCTGTTTCTATAGAGTTATTCTTAATGATGTCATCGGAGCCACCGGGTCGGGTTCTGGTGAAACCAGATGAACTCATGCAGGTTCACCAGAACCTCCTTCAGCTCAGACTCCAGCAGAGACCGGTCCACCGTGGACAGACCCAGATCCTCCAACAGAGACCGGTCCACCATGGACAGACCCAGATCCTCCACTAGAGACTGGTCCACCGTGGACAGACCCAGATCCTCCACTAGAGACTGGTCCACCGTGGACAGACCCAGATCCTCCAGCAGAGACCGGTCCACCGTGGACAGACCCAGATCCTCCAGCAGAGACCGGTCCACCGTGGACAGACCCAGATCCTCCAGCAGAGACCGGTCCACCGTGGACAGACCCAGATCCTTCACTAGAGACTGGTCCACCGTGGACAGACCCAGATCCTCCAGCAGAGACCGGTCCACCGTGGACAGACCCAGATCCTCCAGCAGAGACCGGTCCACCGTGGACAGACCCAGATCCTCCAGCAGAGACCGGTCCACCGTGGACAGACCCAGATCCTCCAGCAGAGACCGGTCCACCGTGGACAGACCCAGATCCGGCTTCACCTGCAGCCTCGGACCCTAACCCAGGACGTATTGCTGGACCCGCTGGAGGGAAGGGAGGCACAATAATTGAGTGTGTAGTTTGTATTTTGTGTTCTATTATTTACTGAGAGTCATACATTTAGAAGTATTGTGATTTGTACTTTAACAAACCGTTTTGTTCGTCTGTCTTTTGGTTCTCAGAACTTGTCAGGTGTGATGCCAATGAACAAATCTCAGATTGTCTGGTCGGTGTGATGGAACACAGGACTGTCTCTGATGGGACTCACAGCTGCTAAATATTAAATGTTACAGCCTCTATTGTTTCCTATGCAACGTGCCTATTGTGTTGAGTCTCAGTGTGGAGCGTCTCACTCCGTCGTGTCCTCTGAGCTCTGAGTTCACACGGATGTCATCCGTCTGTCTGAGAGTCAAATAACTCATCAACTATTTGCCATATTTCCACAAAGTTTAGCTCACGGTTCCCTAAAGATTGAATATTTTTGGCAGCCGCTCGTTTAACTGTGAGTCATTAACGTGATCTGTGTTTGTCCAACGACAGCCTTCAACTTCATGCTCCTCTGAGATGTTTCAGTCTTTGGTCAGAGCTGCTGGTGAAACACTCTGAATGAATGAGTCTCTGCGCTACGCTAAGCTAAGCTAAGCTAAGCTAAGCTAAGCCAAAAACACTCACGCTGGTCCTTTAAGGTCACCAGACTTCACTGTCATGCTCCAAAAGCATTGTGGGTCATAAAACTGCTCGGCTCCCATGAGCCTTTGCATCAGGAAGCAGCGTCTGGATGAGCTTCAGCTGTGTGTGTGTGTGTGTGTGTGTGTGTGTGTGTGTGTGTGTGTGTGTGTGTGTGTGTGTGTGTGTGTGTGATGTTTACGTCAATATTTGGACCAGTGTGTGTGTGTGTGTGTGTGTGTTGTCTGAAGTGCTGCCACAGGCGGACGGGTGTGTTCTGTTTACAATGCACCATGGGAAATTAGGGGCGTGATGCTCTCTACAGCCAGCGTGTGTGTGTGTGTGTCTCAGCAGCTGTATGTGGACAGAGGACACGTGTGAGTCAGAATCCCTCACTGTTGTTTCTCTCTTTGTTCTTCTGCTGTTTGTTCCTGTCAGCAGTGAAGATGTGTTGTTGTTGTTGTTGTTGTTGTTGTTACATCGTTACCTTTCACGCCAAGTTCACACTTTGCACACTCGCCAACAAAAAGCCTAGATCAGAGGAAACTCACTGCTCGCTCCTGTGACATCTGAGGGCTGCCCCGATGTGTTGCATACAAAAAATAATGCAGCTTAAATTGTAGATATACCCCAAATAATTTAAGTAGTTTTGTTGTCTCAACCTAACTAAGTAGTTTTGTTGTCTCAACCTAACTAAGTAGTTTTGTTGTCTAAACCTAACTAAGTAGTTTTGTTATCTATACCTAACTAAGTAGTTTTGTTGTCTAAACCTAACTAAGTAGTTTAGTTGTCTCAACCTAACTAAGTAGTTTTGTTATCTAAACCAAACTAAGTAGTTTAGTTGTCTAAACCTAACTAAGTAGTTTTGTTGTCTCAACCGAACTAAGTAGTTTTGTTATCTAAACCAAACTAAGTAGTTTAGTTGTCTAAACCTAACTAAGTAGTTTTGTTGTCTCAACCGAACTAAGTAGTTTTGTTGTCTAATAACAAACAGGACGTAAAGAAACACGTCTTAAATGTACATTTTTGCACAGCCACATTTATTCCTGTATTTCTGTGTCTGTGTTAATGAGGTAGGAGTCAGTCTATTTCATTTAATCTGCTGTTTATTTGTTGTTTTCTGTATTTATTTCAGAAACAGGACCATCTGTTAACGTTGGTCTTATATCAGTTAGGATTCGTGCATCCTCTCCGTCTGGTTGAATAAGTGTTGCGTCTGCAGATAAAAATTATCTCAGAGAGACGATTGGTCCTCCAGAAGGCTGCTTCATGTATCAGCTGTCTGAACCACTGACTCTGTTTATGTCGCGTTAATGCACCTTATGAAACACAGATGTGGAGACTGAATCAACAGCGTGCTTCTCTGAAATAAAGGAGGGAATCCCCAGAACGCCCAGATGGAAACCAACTTCAGTTACACTTTGTTTGAATCGAAAAGAACATACGTCCTCTTTCCTCCATTTCCTCTTGTTTCCTTTGTGATGACAGAGGCTCGTTGTACGGATTGTAACGTTTGTTACCTGATGGTAATAATTTGTAAATGACTTAGTGTTCATGCTAAAAGAGCTAATTGAAGTTCAGTTCATCTGTACTCTCAATATATTCAGTTATTCAGGAGTTCAAAGGAACAACATGTAGAAACGTTATCTGAACATTTGAAATAGAACTAATGCTGCAGAAAAAAGCTCCGGCCTTCAGATTTACGACTACGTCCACCTCTAATAGACACACTGTGAAACACACACACACACACACACACACACACAGCTCCTCCGAGGTGAAGACGGTGCGCTCTGGATAATAAATCAACCAAGACCTCTAATTGGCCGGTTTTAAACCTGGGGGGCTACCTAATTGGTCAGTTATAAATTCTAACTGTCAACAAGTCCCGCCTCCAAGAGGAGAAGGCTGTTAACTGAGGACACACACACACACACACACTGTATATGAATCATTGCAGCTGCAGAAACTTTATTTCACGCCCACGTAAACACAAACATGTCCTCTCTCAGGTGTGTAGCTGCAGACGAGCAGAGCCGAGGTGACAACGAGGCGTCAAAACAGAGACGTCCTCGTCCCCCGTGAGTCGTCCACAGCTGTCAGAGGACTGTGTTTCTGTTTCAGGAGAAGACACGGGGACCGGTGTAGACCTGAAACCAGGAGGGACCACGAGAGTCTGGTTCAACCTGCCTGTGTGTGTGTGTGTGTGTGTGTGTTTGTGTGTGTGCAGTGAGTCAGCTGAAGTGTGTGTTGAAGAGCCTTACATAAACACAAGGCTGGTAACGTTTGTTGAATATGGAAACCTTCCTATACGTCGTGCTCTCAGGTGTGTGTGTGTGTGTGTGTGTGTGTGTGCGTACAGTCGGCGTGCTGTTGTCACGGTGATGTGGTCGTGGTTGTGAAGGCGTTGGACGAGCTCTTGTTGTGATTACTCAGCGGAGCATCAGACCTGTTCAGGCTCATTATATGTGAGGAAGTGTTCCAACAGGAGGGTTTGGTGTCAGAACCAGGAGCTGCTGGAGACACAATGAACCCTTAAAAGACACAATGAACCCTAAAAAGACACAATGAAACCTTAAAAAACACAATGAAACCTTAAAAAACACAATGAACCCTTAAAAAACACAATGAACCCTTAAAAGACACAATGAAACCTTAAAAAACACAATGAAACCCTTAAAAGACACAATGAAACCTTAAAATACACAATGAAACCCTTAAAAGACACAATGAAAGCTTAAAAAACACAATGAAACCTTAAAAGACACAATGAAACCTTAAAAGACACAATGAACCCTTAAAAGACACAATGAAACCCTTAAAAGACACAATGAACCCTTAAAAAACACAATGAAACCCTTAAAAGACACAATGAAACCTTAAAAGACACAATGAAACCCTTAAAAGACACAATGAAACCCTTAAAAGACACAATGAAACCTTAAAAGACACAATGAAACCCTTAAAAGACACAATGAACCCTTAAAAAACACAATGAAACCCTTAAAAGACACAATGAAACCTTAAAAGACACAATGAAACCCTTAAAAGACACAATGAAACCCTTAAAAGACACAATGAAACCTTAAAAGACACAACGAAACCCTTAAAAGACACAATGAAACCCTTAAAAGACACAATGAAACCTTAAAAAACACAATGAAACCTTAAAAGACACAATGAAACCCTTAAAAGACACAATGAAACCTAAAAAGACACAATGAAACCTTAAAAAACATAATGAAACCTTAAAAAACACAATGAACCCTTAAAAGACACAATGAAACCTTAAAAAACACAATGAAACCCTTAAAAGACACAATGAAACCTTAAAAGACACAATGAAACCTTAAAAAACACAATGAACCCTTAAAAGACACAATGAAACCCTTAAAAGACACAATGAAACCTTAAAAGACACAATGAAACCCTTAAAAGACACAATGAAACCTTAAAAGACACAATGAAACCCTTAAAAGACACAATGAAACCCTTAAAAGACACAATGAAACCTTAAAAAACACAATGAAACCTTAAAAGACACAATGAACCCTTAAAAGACACAATGAAACCTTAAAAGACACAATGAAACCCTTAAAAGACACAATGAAACCCTTAAAAGACACAATGAAACCTTAAAAAACACAATGAAACCTTAAAAGACACAATGAAACCCTTAAAAGACACAATGAACCCTTAAAAGACACAATGAAACCTTAAAAGACACAATGAAACCCTTAAAAGACACAATGAAACCTTAAAAGACACAATGAAACCCTTAAAAGACACAATGAAACCTTAAAAGACACAATGAAACCCTTAAAAGACACAATGAAACCTTAAAAGACACAATGAAACCTTAAAAGACACGAAAAACTCCTAGAAGCTGCTCCTGTCACCTTTATGTCAAAATGTTTGAATGTGTATACAGTCAACAAACAAGTAACACACTGATGATGATGATGATGATGATGATGTGCTCTCTGTCTTTATTTCTTTCCATTGTTTTTTTTCTTCAAAACTCTGTTTTCCAATGAATATTTTTTCTCTCAGATTTTCCTCATTCATCCTTCTTCCTCTCTCTGACACCACATGTGTGTGTGTGTGTGTGTGTGTGTGTGTGTGTGTGTGTGTGTGTGTGTGTGTGTGTGTGTATGTGTGTCTGATATCTGGACGAGGCCTTTTGTCTGAGGCGGCTGTCAGATCCGATGTGTTTCCCAGACCTGAACCAGAAAAGTGACTCAGCTCTCCCAGTGGACCCGTACACTTCCATTACTGGTTCACACACACACACGCACAGACACACACAAACACACACACAATGTATTTTTGATTCTTTCACTGTTTTTCGAGTCTTAAAGGGACAGTCCAGTGCTCAGTGACTCTCTTCTAGTCTCTGATTGGTCATTCAGTGAAACCTTGTGAAGCTCTTTTCATCTTCACACACACACACACACACACACACACACACACACACACACACACACACACACACACACACACATACATGTTACATGTTTTTAATAAGTAAATGTTTTTATATTGATGTTTGTTCTGTGGAGTAATGGAGGAGAGTTTAAAAGAAGAACAGGTCGTCAGACAGCAGCTTATTTAATTCACTAAGAGAAGGATTAAAGCTCAACTCATCCTCTCTGGTCCTCTGGTCCTCTGGTCCTCTGGTCCTCTGGTCCTCTGGTCCTCTGGTCCTCTCTGGTCCTTTCTGGTCCTCTGGTCCTCTGGTCCTTTCTGGTCCTTTCTGGTCCTCTCTGGTCCTCTGGTCCTCTCTGGTCCTCTGGTCCTCTCTGGTCCTCTCTGGTCCTCTGGTCCTCTGGTCCTCTCCGGTCCTCTGGTCCTCTGGTCCTCTCTGGTCCTCTCTGGTCCTCTGGTCCTCTGGTCCTCTCTGGTCCTCTGGTCCTCTCTGGTCCTTTCTGGTCCTCTGGTCCTCTGGTCCTTTCTGGTCCTTTCTGGTCCTCTCTGGTCCTCTGGTCCTCTCTGGTCCTCTCTGGTCCTCTGGTCCTCTGGTCCTCTGGTCCTCTCCGGTCCTCTGGTCCTCTGGTCCTCTCTGGTCCTCTGGTCCTCTGGTCCTCTGGTCCTCTGGTCCTCTCTAGTCCTCTCTGGTCCTCTCTGGTCCTCTGGTCCTCTGGTCCTCTCTGGTCCTCTGGTCCTCTCCGGTCCTCTCCGGTCCTCTCTGGTCCTCTCTGGTCCTCTCTGGTCCTCTGGTCCTCTCCGGTCCTCTCTGGTCCTCTCTGGTCCTCTCTGGTCCTCTGGTCCTCTCCGGTCCTCTCTGGTCCTCTCTGGTCCTCTCTGGTCATCTGGTCCTTTCTGGTCCTCTCTGGTCCTCTGGTCCTCTTTTGTCCTCTCTGGTCCTCTTTTGTCCTCTCTGGTCCTCCCTGTTGTTGTTTCAGCTTTACCTAGCAGCAGCGTTAGCAGCGTTATCAGCGTTAGCAGCGTTAGCAGCGTTATCAGCGTTAGCAGCGTTATCAGCGTTAGCAGCGTTATCAGCGTTATCAGCGTTATCAGCGTTAGCAGCTTTAGCAGCGTTAGCAGCGTTAGCAGCGTAGCAGCGTTAGCAGCGTTAGCAGCGTTAGCAGCGTTATCAGCTTTAGCAGCGTTAGCAGCGTTATCAGCGTTATCAGCGTTAGCAGCGTTAGCAGCGTTATCAGCGTTAGCAGCGTTATCAGCGTTAGCAGCGTTAGCAGCGTTATCAGCGTTATCAGCGTTAGCAGCGTTAGCAGCGTTATCAGCGTTAGCAGCGTTAGCAGCGTTAGCAGCGTTAGCAGCGTTATCAGCGTTAGCAGCGTTATCAGCGTTAGCAGCGTTAGCAGCGTTATCAGCGTTAGCAGCGTTAGCAGCGTTATCAGCTTTAGCAGCGTTAGCAGCGTTAGCAGCGTAGCAGCGTTAGCAGCTTTAGCAGCGTTAGCAGCGTTAGCAGCGTTAGCAGCGTTGTCTAGCAGACCTGTAAGGTGAACCAGCTATTCTCCAGGCTCAACAGGACGTCTGTTTTTATTTATGATTGTTTTTCATTCAAATGTCCAGTAATGAAATGATGAAATAATATTTGAGATGTTTTTTGTGATAATAAAGTCTCTTGATTGTATTAAATGGATACATTTAAATTGTAATGTGTTGAATCGTTAGAACATCACTTGTTGTTTCTTTGTCTCTCAGAAACAAACAGAGGACGTGAAGCTCAGTTTCATTTGTTCCTCCGTGGAAAACAACCGACAGAACTGATCTGGAAATTCCTGCGCTGGATTGTTTCTTAACCAGAGATGACTCACGGTGGGTAAAAAGTGTACACACACACACACACACACACACACACACACACACACACACACACACACACACACACACACACACACACACACACACACACACACACACACACAGTTCAGGCACAACGGGCAACATATTGCATGCAAACTTCAGTACACTCCCTAAAACATGAGCATAATTAAGGCATAAGGACGAGTGGATGAAAACAGACGAAGAAACACGTTTCTCACGCAGAGTGGTGGAGGAAGTATTCTGATGCTTTACTACAGTAACAGTACTAATACCACACTGTGGGGAAAAAAACTTAATAAAGTACAAGTAGATGAATGTAGTTAAAGTATTGATTGATCAGTAAAATGTTTTACTATTCTATCTGATGTTTCTGGATTCATATTACTGATGCTACAATATGTACCTCTGAGATGTAGTACAGTATAAAGTACAATATGTACCTCTGAGATGTAGTACAGTATAAAGTACTATATGTACCTCTGAGATGTAGTACAGTATAAAGTACAATATGTACCTCTGAGATGTAGTACAGTATAAAGTACTATATGTACCTCTGAGATGTAGTACAGTAAACGTAATGGTTCATCCTTTAGGGAGCAGGAACTGGAGTTTTTCTGCCCCCTAGTGGACTAAAATGTATCTCTGCAGCTTTAACTTGAAGGTGGAGGAGGGAAAGAAAACGAGGGCAGACTGCTCAGTGTTTTCATCCTGGTTGACAGGTAAAAATAACAGAGGTGTGGCCTGTTGTGGTATCACACACACACACACACACACACACCTGGATGTGTCTACCTGCCACAGGTAGCAGCACGTCTCGGTTGTCTTTATTTTAGCAGCCGCCTACACATTACCTCACTCACTGTGTGTGTTGCGTCATCAGGATTCCCCCCAGGAACAAACTCCACCAGCCTGGGTGTGACTAACGGCAGCCGTCTGGGGGCGGGGCTAGACCATGATGCATCTGAACCTCATCAGACAACCTGGACTCTGTGTCTGAGGTCAGAGAGGACGCTTTAGGACACTGCTCCTTAAATGGAAGCATTTAGGGCTGTAAATTATGAATTAATAGATGTCTCACTGTTCGTCTCTATCAAGTCAGATTATTGTTTAATTATTTTGTCCAGGTTTGGAGATATTTACGATGGAATATTAGGGCCATTGTAGCTTCAAAACATTTATAAAAATAATACAGGAATGGGGGATAAAACTCATTAAAGTGGTAAATTTACAAGAAAAAAAATGACAAATTAGCGAGAAGGATTTGCTTTAGGGCGGAGCTACCTTTTGATTGACAGGTCTCTACCACTGCGTTATCCTGTCCGGTACTCGGCTCACAACTTTAACCTGTTCACAGTGTGTTTTTACTCCATGAAAGTTAATTGTAACATTTTGGTCGCCTAAAATTGTCTTATTCTGCATTTGGTTGTACTTAGCTCCTCCCTCTATTGTCACTTCTGATTACAGAAAGATGATTGGTTACAGACAAAAACCAAGATGGAGACGAACAGAAACCAAGATGGAGACGGACAAATAACAAGATGGTGAAGAACAGAAACCAAGATGGAGACGGACAAATAACAAGATGGTGAAGAACTGAAACCAAGATGGAGACGGACAAAAACCAAGATGGTGAAGAACAGAAACCAAGATGGAGACGGACAAATAACAAGATGGTGAAGAACAGAAACCAAGATGGAGACGGACAAATAACAAGATGGTGAAGAACAGAAACCAAGATGGAGACGGACAGAAACCAAGATGGAGACGAACAGAAACCAAGATGGAGACGGACAAATAACAAGATGGTGAAGAACAGAAACCAAGATGGAGACGGACAGAAACCAAGATGGAGACGAACAGAAACCAAGATGGAGACGGACAAAA
>JAVDOI010000201.1:80000-90000 GCA_032191485.1 Leptoclinus maculatus
AGCCTTGTGGCAGCCATGTTGGAGGTCCTGGTTCAGTCCTTTCCGTCTGTTTTGGAATGAAAATGTATAATTTCTCCACTTTCACTTTCAGCAGATGAGGAATGTACCTGAGTAGCATTCACTCAAGCATTCAGAGAATTGTTGTATGTTGTTTGTATGATCCGGTCTCAAACAGAAACGCAAAGACCACTCTGTGCTTCTAGGGGTAGTTTTTCTTCTGGAACTAATTCTAGTTAAACAACACTCGTCGTGACTTCCTGAAGTCTTGATGTCACAAGGAGGTTGTCAGGTTCAGGGACCAAAGACGGAAAACAAAACCTGGTCTCACTTTCGGCGTCGTCCTCTGAAGACGGAGACACTTCAAAGGAAAGACGACAAATCGTCAAACACCGATGTTTGTTCAGTCGCTCTAAGATTCAAACTATGACGCTCTACGTTCCCCTCCAGCTTCAGTTCTGTGTGAGTTTCCACTCGTTGCGTGCACGGCTAAGGATTCACGTCACTACCGAGAACGACTCTCACGACTAATGACTTACGTCACCGTCTACACCAGGCATGGGCATCGTCAAATATTGGTACAAAATTGTCCAAACTATAATAAAGACTAGGGCTGGGTGGTGTACCGGTTGTAAATCACGTCACGTGATGCAGTTCAGCCAATCAAATAAGGGTATTCTGATACGTTTCCTGACTCCAGTGAGATGTACCCACACCGTGACACAGGGGGGAGAGACGAGGAAACACTTCACAGAGCAGAGCTCTGATAACTTTGTCAAAATGCATTAACGCGATAAAAAAACTACGGTGTAAGATCCCAGTTAACTGATGAACACCTCAGATCTGTTCTGAGAATCGCCACAACCAAACTGATACCAAAGGTTGATGCGGTGGCTAAAGGGTGACCAACAACTGAAATGAAATGTGTGTTCTCTTTACTTGTAGGTCGTGGCTTTTACTTGTAATTTACATTAGTTCACACAAACTCTCTCCATTCATCTGCTACTGGCAGACTGCTAAACTCAACGTGGCCCCCGAGACAAAAGGTTTGCCCCCCCCCTGGTCTACACGAACAGCAGTCCTGTGTGTGTGTTACCCATCCAACTGTTGTTGGTTACGATTCTAAAAACTAACACACACACATTCTCAGAGCGAGATGGCTGAGGGTTTTTCTCTTTGAATGAAATTCCTGCAGACTTCATCTCGTCTCTTGTTTCCTTCAACATTCATCAGAATGGATGAAGCGCTCAGGTCAAATTGTCTTTCGGGACATGTTCTTCTCTTCGGGACATGTTCTTCTCTTCGGGACATGTTCTTCTCTTCGGGACATGTTCTTCTCTTCGGGACATGTTCTTCTCTTCGGGACATGTTCTTCTCTTCGGGACATGTTCTTCTCTTCGGGACATGTTCTTCTCTTCGGGACATGTTCTGCTCTTCGGGACATGTTCTTCTCTTCGGGACATGTTCTTCTTCGGTGCATTTTGGCTTATTTCCCCAGACGGCTTAATTAACCTCCAATAACTAGAACGGTTTGGATTGTAAATTGAGCCGAGGAATCACGTGTGACCTTATCATAGGAAACATCTAATCTAAATGTTTCTGGAAACAGCCGTAAGTAGAAATGAGTAAACATCTGAGGAGAAGCTCTTCATGTCTGTCGTTGTCTCGGGTCTTTGAGTTGTTGGATGGACGTCTGAGGGGACATGACCCGGCTGTTACACCCTCTGTTCTGAAAGCAAACTCTCACTGTTGTTCACAGGGAAATGCAGTCACTTGTGATAATCTCCCTCGGTGATTTTATTCCCGTCCAAGTCTGTAATTTGTCAAGAATAACTTCCGTGTTAAATGAAGTGCTTTCTTTAGCAGATCGCTCCGTCCACCTACTGCTGAATCGTGTGAGGCTCCTCAGGTTCTCACCCGACAGGAAACCTTTTGATGGTCCAAGACTCCGAATATAAAATCAATAAAGCAAAACCATTTATGCATTTAATAATGTATCCATGTTGTTCATGGACCTGCAGGATCCGATGAACTTCTACGTAGACTGTGTGTCGATGGTTTAAGAACAGAAGAGAGAACTCACATGGGATTCATCATAGAAGCTAACTCTTGTTTTTCTTTGTTTTTTTGCCATAAATTACAAAAAAAAGTACTTTTGATATGCAGTGTAGGATAATTTCAAGAATAAATAACATCATTTTACACATTTTTCATCCTTTTTGGCGGTGCAGATTTCCTGATTTTGGAACTGTTTGGCTGTTCGTGGTATTCTTTAGGCTACAATAAGAAACGCAGCTGTTTCTTCTGCGTCCAGCCTCTAAATACGCGTCTCTTTGTTACATCACTGGGTAATTATAGTACTGCTGTATACTCGAGTAGGATAAAAGTACGTTACAGTTTTTAAACCCCCAACCTCCCCTTTAAAGACTTTGCATCACATTCTCTTGACAATGACGTTAAGTCTGTCACAGATTCAGCGCGTCCACGTCACCTCCTACAACAGTGAAGCATCAAGCGGCGGTCGACCACAGCGGCCGTCCTGCTGGGAGGAAACACCCCGCGGTGGTCTGCAGCCTCTGATCTCACACATGTTTTACTACCATACTTCTGAGGACTCATATTTACAGAATGCTTTCCCCAGCAGCTGATCCCAAACTTAACCAGAACAGTTACACGTTCATCCTTCATCATCCGAGGTCGCAGCTTCTTGAAGAAATGATGAAACTGTCGACTTGGTCCTCACAAAGATAGAAGAGCAATGGTTATTTAGATGTGTCACCTGCAAGTCATTGTCCTGCCCTCGTGTCATTAGGAGACTTCTCTTCATACTGCAGACACACAGACAGGGTTAGGGTTAATAATAACATTATTATGATTTATAAGATGCATGCACATTGAGTTCAAGTGGATTTGAAGCACTGCTATTGGATGCTGATAGTAAAAAGCATTTGCAGATGTCATTATATCGTATTAAGAAAAGTGATAGTGTAATACATCATAGAAATGTCATAAACGTTCATCGTGTATTAAACTAAAAAAATATTTAAAAAATGATAGACCTGTCATAGAACAACTATAAAGAAAATCACACCATAGTGTGTCATGAAAGGTCAATAGATGGACTATACTATATGTTACACAGCAGGAGCAACCTGCACATTTGGGGTTACGTGTCTTGCTCAAGGACACATCGACTTGTATTAGCGGAGCCGGGATTCGAACCGCCGATCAAGGCAAGTTTATTTGTACAGCACATTTCAACAACAAGGTGATTCAAAGTGCTTCACATAAAACCATTAAAAGCATCAAAACATGAGGAAAAGAAAAGGAGATTTAAAAACAATTAAGAACATTCATTAAAACATTAAAAAGCAGTGTAAGAAATAAAATACAGTAGTGAAATGCAGAAATGCAGGAGATTGATTAATATCCTTGAATCTGGTTCAATTAAAGGCAGCAAACAGAAAAGTCTTCAGTCTTGACTTAAAGGAGCTGAGGGTCTCAGCAGACCTGCAGCTTTCTGGACTTTGTTCCAGATATGTGGAGCAGAACAACTGAACGCTGCTTCTCCATGTTTAGTTGTGACTCTTGGAACAGAGAGCAGACCGGTCCCAGACCACCTAAGAGTAGGGATGGTTCATAAGGTAGCAGCAGATCAGAGATGTATTTTGGCCCTAAACCATTCAGTGCTTTATAAACCAACAGCAGGATTTTAAAGTCAATTCTTTGTTGGACAGGAAGCCAGTGTAAAGACCTCAGAACTGGAGTGATGTGATCCACTTTCTTGGTCTTAGTGAGGACTCGAGCTGCAGCGTTCTGAATGACTTGTTACAGAGACCTGTAAACACACCGTTACAGTAGTCCAGTCTACTGAAGATAAATGATGGACACGTTCTACCTGTTGAGACATGAGTCCTCTAACCCTTGATATATTCTTCAGGTGATAGGAGGCTGATTGTGTAATTGTCTTGATATGGCTGTTCAGGTTGAGGTCTGAATCCATAACTACTCTAGATTTCTGGCTTGGTTTGAGGTTTTTAACATCAGTGATTGAAGCTGAGCGCTGACTTTCAATCGTTCGTCCTTGGTACCAAAAACTATTACTTCTGTTTTATCTTTGTTTAATTGAAGAAAGTTCTGGCACATCCAGTTGTTGATTTGTTCAATCAAGTTGTATGAACTAAATGTATGATTGTTGTGTAATCTATATATGCGTGAGTGTGAGTGTTTGGATTCTGTGTTGACATGTAGTCAAGTTTAGAGAAAAATCAGATCAAGTACATGGCATTGAACATGTGTGTGTGTGTGTGTGTGTTTGTGTGTGTGTGTGTGTGTGTGTGTGTGTGTGTGTGTGTGTGTGTGTGTGTGTGTGTGTGTGTGTGTGTGTGTGTGTGTGTGTGTGTGTGTGTGTGAACTCAAAGATGAAGTACCCGTAAAATACGTGTGTTCGCTTCACATGTGCCACGTCCTTGTGGACGGAGTCTCCCCCAAAAACCAGACCAGAGACAACCCAAACCACACACACACACACACACACTTTCCTCCCCTTCATTCTCAAAATAAATGTAACTGTACATGTTTTTTTCCTCCATTACCTCATCAATTTAAATCAACGTCTGCTCACGAGATACCACACACACACACACACACACACACACACACACACACAATGTTTTGCCGCTGTTTGTTGGAGTTTCCTTATTTGTCCTGGAGTTCGAAGCCACAACACGCTACACATCTGGACACGTGTTTTAAAGGGGACATGTCGTGCTCATTTTCAGGTTATTATTTGTATTTTGGGTTTGTACTAGAAAATGTTTCCACGCTTTAATGGTTTGAACTGTTTGAAATACTCCGGTTTCCATTCTCTTTAAGTTCCCTCCACAAAAATATAAGTCTGCTTTGATTGGCTTGCAAGTAAAATGGTTGGTGCACCTTAGCGTGTTGTTTCTTTGTTAGCGTGTTGTTTCTGTGTTAGTGTTGTTTCTTTGTTAGTGTGTTGTTCCTGTGTTAACGTGTTGTTCTTGTTTTAGAGTGTTGTTTATGTGTTAGCGTGTTGTTCCTGTGTTAGCGTGTTATTCCTGTGTTAACGTGTTGTTTCTGTGTTAACGTGCTCTTGTTTTAGCGTGTTGTTTATGTGTTAGCGCGTTGTTCCTGTGTTAGCGTGTTATTCCTGTGTTAACGTGTTGTTTCTGTGTTAACGTGTTCTTGTTTTAGCATGTATTTTTCTGTGTTAACGTGTTATTCCTGTGTTAGCATGTTGTTTCTTTGTTAGCGTGTTGTTTCTATGTTAGCTTGTTGTTTCTATGTCAGCGTGTTGTTTCTATGTTAGCGTGTTATTCCTTTGTTAGCGTGTTGTTCCTTTGTTAGCGAGTTGTTCCTTTGTTAGCATGTTGTTCCTTTTTTAGCGTGTTGTTCCTTTGTTAGCGTGGTGTTCCTTTGTTAGCATGTTGTTCCTTTTTTAGCGTGTTGTTCCTGTGTTAGTGTGTTGTTTCTATGTTAGCGTGTTGTTCCTATGTTAGCGTGTTGTTCCTTTTTTAGCGTGTTGTTCCTATGTTAGCGTGTTGTTTCTATGTTAGTGTGTTGTTTCTATGTTAGCGTGTTGTTCCTATGTTAGCGTGTTGTTCCTTTGTTAGCGTGTTGTTCCTGTGTTAGCGTGTTGTTTCTATGTTAGTGTGTTGTTTCTATGTTAGCGTGTTGTTCCTATGTTAGCGTGTTGTTCCTTTGTTAGCGTGTTGTTCCTGTGTTAGCGTGTTGTTCCTGTGTTAGTGTGTTGTTCCTTTGTTAGCGTGTTGTTCCTTTGTTAGCGTGTTGTTCCTGTGTTAGCGTGTTGTTTCTATGTTAGCGTGTTGTTCCTCTGTTAGCGTGTTGTTCCTTTGTTAGCGTGTTGTTCCTATGTTAGCGTGTTTTTTCTATGTTAGCGTGTTGTTCCTGTGTTAGCGTGTTGTTCCTATGTTAGCGTGTTGTTCCTCTGTTAGCGTGTTGTTCCTTTGTTAGCGTGTTGTTCCTATGTTAGCGTGTTGTTTCTATGTTAGCGTGTTGTTCCTGTGTTAGCGTGTTATTCCTTTGTTAGCGTGTTGTTCCTATGTTAGCGTGTTGTTTCTATGTTAGCGTGTTGTTCCTGTGTTAGCGTGTTGTTCCTTTGTTAGCGTGTTGTTCCTATGTTAGCATGTTGTTTCTATGTTAGCGTGTTGTTCCTGTGTTAGCGTGTTGTTCCTATGTTAGCGTGTTGTTCCTTTGTTAGCGTGTTGTTCCTGTGTTAGTGTGTTGTTTCTATGTTAGCGTGTTGTTCCTGTGTTAGCGTGTTGTTCCTATGTTAGCGTGTTGTTCCTTTGTTAGCGTGTTGTTCCTGTGTTAGTGTGTTGTTTCTATGTTAGCGTGTTGTTCCTTTGTTAGCGTGTTGTTCCTGTGTTAGTGTGTTGTTCCTATGTTAGCGTGTTGTTCCTTTGTTAGCGTGTTGTTCCTTTGTTAGCGTGTTGTTCCTGTGTTAGTGTGTTGTTTCTATGTTAGCGTGTTGTTCCTGTGTTAGTGTGTTGTTTCTATGTTAGCGTGTTGTTCCTGTGTTAGTGTGTTGTTTCTATGTTAGCGTGTTGTTCCTGTGTTAGCGTGTTGTTTCTATGTTAGCGTGTTGTTCCTGTGTTAGCGTGTTGTTCCTATGTTAGCGTGTTGTTCCTGTGTTAGTGTGTTGTTTCTATGTTAGCGTGTTGTTCCTGTGTTAGCGTGTTGTTTCTATGTTAGCGTGTTGTTCCTGTGTTAGCGTGTTGTTCCTATGTTAGCGTGTTGTTCCTGTGTTAGCGTGTTGTTCCTGTGTTAGCGTGTTGTTCCTGTGTTAGCGTGTTGTTCCTGTGTTAGCGTGTTGTTCCTATGTTAGCGTGTTGTTCTTGAGGGAGTTCATGTGTCTCTATATTTAGCCACACTTCTCCTCTGTTAGCCGGTTGGTTCTGTATTGGTTTTTCAGCAGTAGTTGATCTTGAATGTTTCATTTTAATATGTGCTCGGGCTTAATAAGAATAATTTCTATCCCCATCTATTGCATATAATTCCTATAAAACAGCAGTTAATCTTCACTCCCACAGAAACAACAGTGAAAAACACATTAAGTTCCTTAAATGTGACTCACCGTCTGCGGGTGTTTAACTTTAACCAACTCAAGTAAAATGTCAAACGTAAAAGCTCTCCGTCATTTAAAGGTGATTAATTATCCTTCATACCTGGAGGCTCTCACGATGTTTCCACTCGCTGGAGCATTTTAATTTGAGGTTTTGGCTGCAGCAGCTCAGCCTGAACACTCAGGTGTGTTAAAGCTTCCCAGCGAGTGGAAGCCGCTGGGCTCTGGCTGACCTTTTCACCTCTCGCCTCGTGCACCGCGGCTTTAATAGCGGCTGCATTTTTGTCCTCGGCGTGAGGAAATGAGTTCCTGCTGCGCCTCCTCCTCGCTGACTGGAGTCGCTCCAGCCGCCTCGGCCTCGACCCCGACGGCTCGTCCTCCGAAGCTGGAAAAGCTCAGCGTCGGTTTTTGCAATCACATTTTTTTAATATGCGTTTAACAAGGCCGGGTTTATGTGCTTATGAATGTCAACATGACCCGCAGCCAGAAGCCTGCGTGGCTTCACTGCTTTTACAAATCGTTGCACAACTCCACTTAATGCCTCACAATAACCTTATGAAGCAATTATTCTCTCCTCAGCTGGTATCAGGCTGTGAAAGTAAAGAAAGACTCTCCTTTAATGGAGACTTTAAGGACGATTAACGGATGAAATGATGTATTTTGTTTTATATTAAAGCAGAAAAGAGACAAAAGACACATTTACTTTGTGTACATCCTTTAAACTTTAATGGTGAAGCAGAAAACAAAACAATACCACAAAATAAATTAGATTAGAAAAATGCCACAAGCACATTTGATTTGTACAACAAAGCAATGCAACATACTGGAATCTGGATTTCCATATATACAGAATAAAAAATAGACTTTTTATTCTTTGTCCACTTCGTTCAGTGTCAGTATTTTTTGTCTTGATAAGAACAAAATCTGAACAAATACAACTTCTTTTTTTCTGCACTGACGTTTTGTGTTCATGTTCAAACAGGACGGACTAAGAGTTTGTCCCCAAAGAGTCCAGAAGAGGCTCCGCCCTCTTCTCAAACGATGACAACAAACAGAGAAAATAAAAACACGAGTGACATCATCAAAAAGGGACCAATACTCTCGATAAACTTTTGGTGAACAAGTTGACAATACTGATAGAAACACACACGACACGGAAACACTCAAAGGTTTGTTTTCTCCCAAAAACAGAACAAGGCGATTGTGGATTGTCTTGTTAAGAGTAAAGCATTGTGGGAAATGGAGTTCTTGATGTGCAGGGAGAGAGGAAGAGGAAAGAAATGAAAAAAACACCAAAACTAAATGAATCAGAAAACTATAAAGCATAAATAAAACTTCATAATCCGTCTTCATGAAAACCCTTTTTACACTTCAGAGAAACACAACGGACAGAAATCCGGTTGTAACTTTTCTTTTCTTCAGTTTTCTCTCACAAACATTTTAACAAACTCGACTCTTTGGTGTTCTAAAGCAAACTAAAGACCAAGAACCTCCAGAATAAACACCTCCTCAAAGTGAACCACGTTTAGCTGTGAGCGAACCAAATCACTTATTATGGATCTCTCCAATAATGAATGAATCCAGATAATCTGCGTGTTTTTAAGGGATTTATTTACATGTTCACTTAAATTACTGACCGATTAGCTTCAGTTCGATCAATTAAAGGTGGAAATCGTGTTAATAGTTATGTTAAGCTTCATTAATAATTAGATTACGGTCGTTTTAATCGCCGTCTTCATGTCATTACTCCAAAAGTGAAAGACTATAATCCGTCTGTAACCAACATAACTCATTGATATGTAATCAAACATTGATATGAAGACATCGTAGGAGTCTAAAGTTAAAGCAACATTGTTTTCAGAGATACCTCAAGAAATGTTTTTAATAAAACAAAACTAAATGCATGAAACGTATGAAAGAATGAGTTAAAGAGCCTCTGAATGAATCCATTAGAAGCTGTGGTACTGACTAAACGTATAGATCTATAGAGATAAATGAAGTGTTTCTGTCCGTAGTGTGGAGCTAAAATGATTCTGTTGGCTAATGCTAATCACGTTCAGCTAATTAACAATATGTAAACATCCATCAGAAACAAAGACATTAATTGAAGAGGTTTGTTCTTAATAAATGTGGATTCAAGAACAAGCTTTGTTCTTTTTGTCGTGATTTCTGGAAGTTAGCGGTTGGCTAGCGGTTGGTTAGCGGTTGGCTAGCGATTGGCTAGCGGTTGGTTAGCGGTTGGTTAGCGGTTGGCTAGCTGTCACTGAACATTTATGTGTAAACTTGATGAGTCGATCCAAGAAAAGTCTGTTTAAATTTCTAATTATGAGCCAAATCAATAAATTGTATTCTCCACCAAATATATTTAATAATTTGAGCACTTGTTGAGAAAATGTTGATGTTGGACATAAACTGTTTATTTCTATGTAATTAAACGTTAACAAATGTAAGATGAATGTATTAAATCAGTGTCGAGATGGTGCGTTTTAATCTCCTCATGAACTCAGTATTTCATTTCAACACTTAAAGTGTGTTTGATTGACAGGTGGCTCAGCCAATCACACTCAACCTCCTACTTTTGACCCAATAAGGATTTCTCTGTGCAGTGAGTCTGTCTGACGGGTTCTGACTCATGGTGGGAATCAAACCTGTGACCTGGAAGCTCCGCCCCCTTCCGTCTACTCTGAGTGTCGCTATAGTGCAAAAAAAAGAATGAAGACGTCTTTAAAAGACAAAATAATAATAATAAATCAACATAATAATAATAACACAAATGCAGCCAAATAAAAAATATTATCAACGACAATAACAATAATATTATTAATATACTTACTGACAATAATAATTATAACATCAACACGTTAACCATGGTAACATAAAGAAGTGTTTGGTTCC
>JAVDOI010000201.1:95000-102500 GCA_032191485.1 Leptoclinus maculatus
GATTGACTTTGATTCACTGAGTCAACCCTTCCTCGTTCCCAGTGCATGCTGGGATGAACCTCAGCCCCTTAACAGGATAAAAAGATTTTCGCTAACTCGTCTTAAACTGTGGTTGGTTATTGCAGCACGTTATAAACTTCTGTTCAGGAATTGAACAGAAGAACATTTTCAAACATTGAGCTCTGAGCGTCATCAGAAGTCAGTTCATTAACGTCAGTGTGAATTACAGTCACACATCTGAAGAGCTGCAGCAGCACACTGTTGCTCTTACAGTCAACATGCCGAGTCATTAACAGAGCTGAAGATAACCACGACATTGAATGCATCAGCTGCTTCAGGAATTCTTTCACTCGTTTTTATCTCTCTGAGAACTCGCAACACGTTTGTGGATAAATAGTATAATATGTTTCTGCTGCTGAGCTGGACGGTAACATTTGAGATAAAGTGAATATCGTGTTAGGGAACTCCAGCTGCAGAGTTAAAGAGGAATTCTTTGGTTTCAAGATTATCAGAAAATGTGTGTCACAGTTTGCTGAGGCCCATATTTCATAGAAGACCTCTGAGAAGAAGCAGGGAAGTTTGAAGTAAAACAATTATCAAAACGATTGCTAATTAGTTTCAGCTCTAACTGCAATACAAGCAACTAGTCCACATCCTGTTAGTCATACAACACACCTGACATCATACATTCATCATGTTTGTATTCTTTTAGCAGGAAAACGTAAAACCATGTTGACAGATTTCTCTAAAACATGAAGAAAAGTGAGTGGAGTTTGGTGTGAAGATGAAATCCACCTGCCACATACGTCACATGATCATCCATCAATGCACTCTGGAGCAGATTTATCGACTTCTTCTACTGTATAAAGAAGAGACTTTAAGTAAAGTAGTTAACAAGTGTTTCTCTTTCAGGAGTGAAACCAATGAAATCAATCTAAGCCCTGATGATGAAGTGAAGTTTGTCCGACTCACATTTAATGTGTTTAAACATGTAAGAAGTGGACAGAGGTGAGAAACGAGTTCCAGCAGCTCATTTATTCTCAGAGACGAGGACTTCCTGTTTCCTGGAGTCTGTCCGAGCTCTGCGAGTCTTCTGCTCACAGCTCATCTCTCTCTGTAATCCTCTTTACAAACTCACGTCTCAACAACTCATAAAAGCTTTGGACTGAAACACACCGATGTCCTGCTGCTTTACATCTGGTCTGATTAAAAAACGTAGAAACAAAGACGGAGGTCCATAAAGCCTCAAATCCTCTTCTGTGTCCCGGTGCAGGATTTACTGCTGACTGGAGTCTGTCTGCAGTATTTAAAGAAAGAAGAAGTCTTCTTTTTAGCCTTCAGAACGTTTAAAATGCTGAATTTCATCAACTACTCATTTTAGGTCATCAGAACCCGAGTTATTGTATAAAAAAACAGGTTTAACACGTAAGAAAAACCAAAATTATACCAACGAAACACAAGTTTAAACCATATAAAGAACTATTTTATACCATCATATGTCAAGTTTTGACTATTACAAACCCTCTTTTTAATGATCACACAATTCTGTATTATTAAACCCAGTTTAAGCTTTAAACTTGTCTTTAACTAGACAAAAAGTCTAGTTCACTGTTGATCATCAGATGTTTACTTCAAACCATCAAATACCCAGTTTAGTTAGAAAACCCAGTTCAAGCTGTTGTAATCAAAAGTTTATCAAAACCAAGTCCAGAACATCAAAGCCAAGTCTAGACCATCAAAACGAAGTCTAGACCATCAAAACCAAGTCTAGACCATCAAAACCAAGTCTAGACCATCAAAACCAAGTCTAGACCATCAAAACCAAGTCTAGACCATCAAAACCAAGTCCAGAACATCAAAACCAAGTCTAGACCATCAAAACCAAGTCTAGAACATCAAAACCAAGTCTAGACCATCAAAACCAAGTCCAGAACATCAAAACCAAGTCTAGACCATCAAAACCAAGTCTAGACCATCAAAACCAAGTCCAGAACATCAAAACTAGACAGTCAAAACCAAGTCTAGACCATCAAAACCAAGTCTAGACCATCAAAACCAAGTCTAGACCATCAAAACCAAGTTTAAACCATCAAACTCCAACAAAACAAACTTTGGACTACTGAAAACTAATCCAAGCCAGTTTAACCCAGTTCTAACCATTAAACCCAGTTTAGACCACAGGACACCTGATCCCTTAAATCATCAGCGTGTCGTCCGTACAGGGAAACGTTTCCCAGAAATCAAGAAGCATGAAGCGTCCTCCTCCTCCTCCTCCTCCTCCTCCTCCTCCTCCTCCTCCTCCTCCTCCTCCTCCTCATCAAACATTTCCCATCAGCCCCTGCGGCGTATTATGACTTTGATTTGATTTATCAGACGAAGTCTCTCTAACAAAGCTAAACAAGAGGAGCTGCCAACATGTGACACAAACACTGATCGGTATGTTGTTAAAAGGGTTATGATCGCTCACACACACACACACACACACACACACACACACACACACACACTGTGAGCTGAGTCACGAGGCGGAGGCTTGTATTACTCGTTGATCTCGTTAACTTTGGGAGACGGTGCTCGTCATACTTCATATGTTCTGTTTGAGATGTAAGTTAAATAACCCAGCCGGGTCCCATTGACCTTCTTCAACACGATGATGACTTGAACTGATGGTGCATTCAGGGGCTCCTCCTCAACTCGTAAAGTAACAAACTTGTCTTCATGTTCGAGTCAAAACTTTTGCCGAGGAGCACCTGAACGTACCGCGGCAGGTCTCGACCTCAGTGGGCGTCGCCTTTCAGAGGAGGAGGCGGAGCTTGAATTGCTGCTCATTCTGGATGTGACTGTTGACATCGGTGAGTGAACACACCCTCCATCCTCTGTTCAGTGTGTTTACTGAGACCACACACACAGACGATACAGTGTGTGTGTGTGTGTTCTCTATTGTCCATCATAATCCCTCTTCAATGAGTTCAACAGGCTGAGCAAACCTCTGTGTGTGTGTGTGTGTGTGTGTGTGTGGTGTGTGTGTGTGTGTGTGTGTGTGTGTGTGTGTGTGTGTGTGTGTGTGTGTGTGTGTTTGTGTGTCTTGGCGGAGTGTGTTTGTGTGGAACAGCTGTTTTCTGTCCGTCTTCACTCTTCACCAGAAGAGATGAACGAGGATGACGAGGTGAGGAAGAGGAGGTGTGACGTGTCTCTCTATCTGCTGTCACATGTTACAGTCTAACACCAGAGCTACATGCTAACACGCTAACATTAGCTCACTGGCAGGAGGTATTTGGTCACAAAGCTCTCTGTTCCTTCATCATCGTCATCAAACTGTGGTTTATATTCTGACTCTGGAGCACCACATGTGGATTCATCCGCCGCTGAAAATAGTCCCCGAAAAAAGTCTCTATTTCCTCCTTTAAGATGAAGAAACTATATATTTGTGTTTTAACACGTGGATATTTTTTACAGTGTACTCTCTTCTTCACAGCCGCCCATTCTTCTGTCTCTTTAGTTTACATTAGGAGGGACCCCCCCCCCCCCCCCCCCCCCCCTACAACACACACACACACACACCCTCAAGTGGAACAGTCTGCAGAGCTGTTCTAACATCACTCGTCTTCTGTTTAAAGATGCTTCAGAGGACATTTAGGAGGAAACAAAGACCAAACATTGGTACAGTTTAAAGATCTCATGAAGCTCATTCAGGTTTCTTTACAAAGTGAAACAGACTCATGAAGTGAACTTTGGGTGAATTTAAAAGCAAATTTTTAAATCTCAATGACTCTGTAAACCTGCCTTCACAGCTCTGGACCTCCTGATTTCGTTTTTAAGGGAAACATATTTTGTTGCCTAAATAAACCAAGTTGTTCAGGATGGTTTGTTTTATTTATTTATTTATTTATTTATTTATTTATTTATTTATTTATTTATTTATTTATTTATTTATTTATTTATTTATTTATTTATTTATTTATTTATTTATTTATTTATTTATTTATTTATTTATTTATTTATTTATTTATTTATTTTTTTTTATTTTTATTTTTATTTTTATTTTTATTTTTATTTTTATTTTTATTTTTATTTTTATTTTTATTTTTATTTTTATTTTTATTTTTATTTTTATTTTTATTTTTATTTTTATTTTTATTTTTATTTTTATTTTTATTTTTATTTTTATTTTTATTTTTATTTTTATTTTTATTTTTATTTTTATTTTTATTTTTATTTTTATTTTTATTTTTATTTTTATTTTTATTTTTATTTTTATTTTTATTTTTATTTTTATTTTTATTTTTTTTTTAATTTTAATTTTAATTTTAATTTTAATTTTAATTTTAATTTTAATTTTAATTTTAATTTTAATTTTAATTTTAATTTAAATTTTACCACAGTGAGACCTCCGGAGTGGGCGCTTATATGCCCTCAGTCAGGACTGTCAGGCTCAGCCTCGCCTACGTTGGACAGAAATCTGCTCCAGAGAGTCGACGCCCTGCTCGGCCTTATTGGCACCACATGTGAGTCAGACTGTTAGTAAACACACAAACACACACACACACACACACACACACACACACACACACACAAACACACACACACACACACACAGCTCCAGACGGGAAACTAAATCTGAGCAATGCTGTCAAAGCGGCGGTAAACAAAGTGGTGAGGAGGCTTTAAAGCGTCCTCGTCCGTCTGACGGGAGGAAACGCCTGGATGCCAAACTCACTCATCGTCAGCCGGAGAGAAGAAGAAGAAGAAGAAGAGGACTGGAACGCTTTGGGAGGATCAAAGCAGAGAGAAGAAGAAGAAGGAGACACGAGGGCGAACACCCTTCATGCTGAAGATCAATCAGCTGATCAACAGAAAGGAAGTTCTGTCAGCTTTCATGGTTTCAAACAGTTACACATCCACTCAACGCACGAGGCCCTGAACGCACCACGAACACGCTAAAAGACACTGAGGGACAACAGTGTGGATGAAGCCAAAAAAAGAAGTAGAGTGAACGTAAAAAAGTGAGCAATTCTAATTTAGCTGACTCTTTACATTCAATCAATTTAGAGTTTCTTCTTTAACTCTTCTTCTTTCAGAGGAGACGAGGAGACAAGGACACTATCAGAGAGACAGAGGAGACGAGGACACTACCAGAGAGACAGAGGAGACGAGGAGACGAAGACACTATCAGAGAGACAGAGGAGACGAGGACACTACCAGAGAGACAGAGGAGACGAGGAGACGAAGACACTATCAGAGAGACAGAGGAGACGAGGACACTACCAGAGAGACAGAGGAGACGAGGAAACGAAGACACTACCAGAGAGACAGAGGAGACGAGGACACTATCAGAGAGACAGAGGAGACGAGGAGACAAAGACACTATCAGAGAGACAGAGGAGACGAGGACACTATCAGAGACACAGAGGAGACGAGGAGACAAGGACACTATCAGAGAGACAGAGGAGACGAGGAGACAAAGACACTATCAGAGAGACAGAGGAGACGAGGACACTATCAGAGAGACAGAGGAGACGAGGAGACTACCAGAGAGACAGAGGAGACGAGGAGACAAAGACACTATCAGAGAGACAGAGGAGACGAGGACACTATCAGAGAGACAGAGGAGACGAGGAGACGAGGACACTATCAGAGAGACAGAGGAGACGAGGACACTACCAGAGAGACAGAGGAGACGAGGAGACGAAGACACTATCAGAGAGACAGAGGAGACGAGGACACTACCAGAGAGACAGAGGAGACGAGGAGACGAAGACACTATCAGAGAGACAGAGGAGACGAGGACACTACCAGAGAGACAGAGGAGACGAGGAAACGAAGACACTACCAGAGAGACAGAGGAGACGAGGACACTATCAGAGACACAGAGGAGACGAGGAAACGAAGACACTACCAGAGAGACAGGAGACGAGGACACTATCAGAGACACAGAGGAGACGAGGAGACTACCAGAGAGACAGAGGAGACGAGGAAACGAAGACACTATCAGAGAGACAGAGGAGACGAGGACACTACCAGAGAGACAGAGGAGACGAGGAAACGAAGACACTATCAGAGAGACAGAGGAGACGAGGACACTACCAGAGAGACAGAGGAGACGAGGAGACGAAGACACTATCAGAGAGACAGAGGAGACGAGGAGACAAAGACACTATCAGAGAGACAGAGGAGACGAGGACACTATCAGAGAGACAGAGGAGACGAGGAGACTACCAGAGAGCCAGAGGAGACGAGGAGACAAAGACACTATCAGAGAGACAGAGGAGACGAGGACACTATCAGAGAGACAGAGGAGACGAGGAGACGAAGACACTATCAGAGAGACAGAGGAGACGAGGACACTACCAGAGAGACAGAGGAGACGAGGAAACGAAGACACTATCAGAGAGACAGAGGAGACGAGGACACTACCAGAGAGACAGAGGAGACGAGGAGACGAAGACACTATCAGAGAGACAGAGGAGACGAGGACACTACCAGAGAGACAGAGGAGACGAGGAAACGAAGACACTACCAGAGAGACAGAGGAGACGAGGACACTATCAGAGACACAGAGGAGACGAGGAGACTACCAGAGAGACAGAGGAGACGAGGAGACAAAGACACTATCAGAGAGACAGAGGAGACGAGGACACTATCAGAGAGACAGAGGAGACGAGGAGACAAAGACACTATCAGAGAGACAGAGGAGACGAGGACACTATCAGAGACACAGAGGAGACGAGGAGACAAGGACACTATCAGAGAGACAGAGGAGACGAGGAGACAAAGACACTATCAGAGAGACAGAGGAGACGAGGACACTATCAGAGAGACAGAGGAGACGAGGAGACTACCAGAGAGCCAGAGGAGACGAGGAGACAAAGACACTATCAGAGAGACAGAGGAGACGAGGACACTATCAGAGAGACAGAGGAGACGAGGAGACGAGGACACTATCAGAGAGACAGAGGAGACGAGGACACTATCAGAGAGACAGAGGAGACGAGGACACTATCAGAGAGACAGAGGAGACGAGGAGACAAAGACACTATCAGAGAGACAGAGGAGACGAGGACACTACCAGAGAGACAGAGGAGACGAGGAGACAAAGACACTATCAGAGAGACAGAGGAGACGAGGACACTATCAGAGAGACAGAGGAGACGAGGAGACAAGGACACTATTAGAGAGACAGAGGAGACGAGGAGACAAAGACACTATCAGAGAGACAGAGGAGACGAGGAGACTACCAGAGAGACAGAGGAGACGAGGAGACAAAGACACTATCAGAGAGACAGAGGAGACGAGGACACTATCAGAGAGACAGAGGAGACGAGGAAACGAAGACACTACCAGAGAGACAGAGGAGACGAGGACACTATCAGAGAGACAGAGGAGACGAGGAGACCACCAGAGAGACAGAGGAGACGAGGAGACGAAGACACTATCAGAGAGACAGAGGAGACGAGGAGACTACCAGAGAGACAGAGGAGACGAGGAGACTACCAGAGAGAC
>JAVDOI010000201.1:107500-110000 GCA_032191485.1 Leptoclinus maculatus
TGAATGGATGAACGCAGAGAGAGGAGAACTCTGGAGGATCCTTGTTCCCGGGGTGAAGTCTCTGCTCACAGTGTGTTGGACTAAGTTATCCCAGACGAAGGGAGTTCCTCTCTCTCTCTCTCTCTCTCTCTCTCTCTCACTGAGTGGTGAATGCCTTCCCTCGCTCACCAGTTGAATGGTTTTAGCGGAGTGGGCTGGACTCTCTCTCTCTCTCTCTCTCTGCTCGCTCTCTTCTTTCCTTCCCTCCCTCTTGCTTCTCTCGCCCTGGCAGCCTCCTACCATAATTATACCTCCCTCCCTCCATCCCTCTCTCTCTCTCTCTCCTCTACTCTAGTCTCCTCCCATCTAGCTCTGTGACTCATAGCACTTCCAACTTCTACCTTCTCCCTCCCTCCTTCTCTTTCTTTCTTTCTTTCTCCCCTCCCTCCTTTCTGTTAATGGAGCAGAGCCGGGGTTCCTTCATCCCTCCCTCCCACGGTCGGCTGTGAATGAGTTACGTGTTGAGGGGAGAACGCTCCTGTCTATCAGTCGGTCCGTCTGACGGTCTGGATCTGTTTAGTCTGGTGTCTGCTGAGCTCGAGTCAACATGACATCATGGTTCATGACTCGTCTCGTCGAGGCCAAACGCCGGCCGACTCGTTTTTTTCTTCTTCTTCTTCTTCTTCTTCTTCTTCTTTCCGTTTTTTCATGACAACTCTTTTATTTCTGTGGTAAAATATTCTGCACTCAAGATTTCCGAACGTGTTCCATATCCTCGAACCTCCCTCACGAGAGAACCGGAGGGAAACCTTCCAGGTTCTGATCCGGATGTAAGAAGACCTCATTCACAATCCCATTGAGATCTGAAGCAAATAAAAAGAAAAACATTCCAGCCTCTGAACCGGGAGACAACCTCTTTAAGTGTCCTAAAACCTGCATTCTCTCTAGTGTCCACCAGGGGGCGACTCCTCTGGTTCTATAGAAGTCTATGAGAAAATGACTCTACTTCTCTCTTGATTTATTACCTCAGTAAACATTGTAAACATGAGTTTATGGTCTCAATCTCTAGTTTCAAGTCTTCTTCAATACAGCATGATGTTCATTTAGTACATTATGGTCCATTTAGAGTCAAACAGACCATAAAGCAGGGGATGCTTTAGGGGCGGGGCTACACAGTGATTGACAGGTCGCTGGTAGTTGTCCGTGTTTTGTCTCACAACGTTAACCCTTTCAGTGTGTTTTCACCTCATCGAAGTTCAATGTAACATTTTGGTCTTAAAAATGTTTTATTAAAACCAAGATGGTGAAGAACAAAGACCAAGATGGTGAAGAACAAAGACCAAGTTGGTGAAGAACAAAGACCAAGTTGGTGAAGAACAAAGACCAAGTTGGTGAAGAACAAAGACCAAGTTGGTGAAGAACAAAAACCAACATGGTGAAGAACAAAGACCAAGATGGTGAAGAACAAAGACCAAGATGGTGAAGAACAAAGACCAAGTTGGTGAAGAACAAAGACCAAGTTGGTGAAGAACAAAGACCAAGTTGGTGAAGAACAAAGACCAAGATGGTGAAGAACAAAGACCAAGATGGTGAAGAACAAAGACCAAGTTGGTGAAGAACAAAGACCAAGATGGTGAAGAACAAAGACCAAGTTGGTGAAGAACAAAGACCAAGATGGTGACAAACAAAAACCAACATGGTGAAGAACAAAGACCAACATGGTGAAGAACAAAGACCAAGATGGTGAAGAACAAAGACCAACATGGTGAAGAACAAAGACCAACATGGTGAAGAACAAAGACCAAGATGGTGAAGAACAAAGACCAACATGGTGAAGAACAAAGACCAACATGGTGAAGAACAAAGACCAAGATGGTGACAAACAAAGACCAACATGGTGAAGAACAAAGACCAACATGGTGAAGAACAAAGACCAAGATGGTGACAAACAAAAACCAACATGGTGAAGAACAAAGACCAACATGGTGAAGAACAAAGACCAACATGGTGAAGAACAAAGACCAAGATGGTGAAGAACAAAGACCAACATGGTGAAGAACAAAGACCAAGATGGTGAAGAACAAAAACCAACATGGTGAAGAACAAAGACCAAGATGGTGAAGAACAAAGACCAACATGGTGAAGAACAAAGACCAAGATGGTGATGGATAAAACAGTTTTTTTGTGGCCTTTAACAAACACCATTTCCCATAAGCCCTAGAAGTTTGCGGGTAAAACATCACGGCATTCTGGTTTTGTCTAAACACATCTGGATAAAAACCTCCCAGGTCCGTTTCAGGAGGTCGTCTTTGTTATGGTCACAGTCATCCTGTCATCATCCTGAAAAAACCCCACTCCTGCAAGCTTCTCTAGAAATGCATGACCCTCTCACTTCTTTTCCCATCAGCCCACTCTTTCCTCCAGTTTGTCATCGTGGTTGGTTTCATTGAGAAATGACTCTCAGGAACTTCAGCTGTGTTGCTTCACTTGATTTAACTCTTCAGTGTTTCCATAGAAGAAA
>JAVDOI010000201.1:115000-121103 GCA_032191485.1 Leptoclinus maculatus
TTCTTACACACAGAAATGTATCCCGTGTGTACCTTCCAGTATATGAAGTAAGAGCTTGCAGTTTGAGTCTTTTAAAGGCATGAAATGCAGAAGAGATGTTAATCTTGTTTTTTGCAGTAATCATTGTTTATCTAAGCGCTATCTCCTCCGCTTCTCAGTAAGCTTCTGTAACTTACTGAGTCATGTGGACTCAACACATTTCAACACCGGAGTGTCAAATATTGGAGAAAAGCTCCGATTAAAGGGACTCAGGGTCTGAGGGTTTGTTCCAGCTGACGCTCGTGTAGATGATTCAGCAGCAGTTTGTCTCCTGCTGTCAGCTCAGTTTACAAAGTTTAAACTTCTTCTCAAAATAAACTCCACATCACATTCAAATATAAATGAGAGTATGAACCGGGGCATGAATAAATGAAAAATAAAGAGCTTGTACTGTGTGTTGGAAGTGAAAAACATTGCACATTAAACAGTCAGTTGTGTCATTACACACATTACACACCGATATTACTTATTGAAGGCAGAGTGGTGCCTGAGGATGAAAGCTTCTCAGACATTAATAACAATATAAAAACATCTTCATGTAAACAGACGTCGGTTTGATGAACATTTACGCCGATGACATCTTCTCTGGAAACAAAGGTTGTTGCTGCTTCAGCTTTTTACAGAGAGTTTCCCAAACTGGTTCATGTAGTGTAGTGGTTCTCAAACTGGTTCTGTCACGCCCCACTATGGAGGAAGAACAATGTTCATGCCCCACAGCCCCGACCAACATTGTAACTAAATGCTCCATGTTGAACTTTTATTGAAATAACAACATGTTGTGACTCCTCCATCTGAGCTTTTTCAAATAATAGAATAAAGAAAATTGCAATCACCTTCAAGTAAAACCAGATCGCTCCATCAGACAAAAAACAAACACAAATGTGCATCACTTTGTTAGAACAATGCAAATACAGTTCTATCTGTGCAAAAAATAACTCATATTTGGCAAAAAATAGCTTATTGTGGCTGCAATGAACCTGTTTACACTGAATATCTCTTCAAGATAATAACAATAAAGTGCAACCTGTGAAAAACTAAACAGAAGTAGTTCAGATATGTGTGAGCCATCACGTATCAGTGTCAGTGGCTGCAATGAGCTGCTTTCCACTAACATCTTTTTAAACGGGCTGCAGACTTGATGCGTCCTCTCTCTCACTTCATGCTCAATGTTGAGCTTAGATCTGTGTTTAGTTTGAGACGCAGCAGCAGAAGAGCCGACCTCACAGAGGTAGGATGTGGCGAAGAGAAGCACTAAGCTACAACAGGTGAGTCACCAAGGATCTTGGCCGATCGCGCAAGCGTAACGTAAACATTTACACACAAAGTACAGGCATTTCACCAATGTACTTCGATTCTGACTCAGTTTTAATCAGGCTCCCCGTCCGTCCACCTTTGTACCACTTTCCCTGTAATCACTGCTGCAAGTCTCAATAAAGTTCTGGCATTCTCCCCCCTGCGCTCCACCTGTAGTACCACTGCGCTCCACCTGTAGTACCACTGCGCCCCACCTGTAGTACCACTGCGCTCCACTGTAGTACCACTGCGCCCCACCTGTAGTACCCACTGCGCCCCACCTGTAGTACCACTGCGCCCCACATGTAGTACCACTGCACCCCACCTGTAGTACCACTGCGCCCCACCTGTAGTACCACATGCGCCCCACCTGTAGTACCACTGCGCTCCACCTGTAGTACCACTGTGCCCCACCTGTAGTACCACTGCGCCCTCACCTGTAGTACCACTGCGCTCCACCTGTAGTACCACTGCGCCCCCACCTGTAGTACCACTGCGCCCCACCTGTAGTACCACTGCGCCCCACCTGTAGTACCACTGCGCTCCACCTGTAGTACCAACTGCGCCCCACCTGTAGTACCCCACTGCGCCCCACCTGTAGTACCCACTGCGCCCCACCTGTAGTACCACTGCGCCCCACCTGTAGTACCACTGCGCCGCCACCTGTAGACCCACTGCGTCCCACCTGTAGTACCACTGCGCCCCACCTGTAGTACCACTGCGCCCCACCTGTAGTACCCACTGCGCCCCACCCTGTAGTACCACTGCGCCCCACCTGTAGTACCCACTGCGCCCCACCTGTAGTACCACTGCGCCCCACCTGTAGTACCACTGCGCCCCACCTGTAGTACCACTTGCGCCCCACCTGTAGTACCACTGCGCCCCACCTGTAGTACCACTGCGCCCCACCTGTAGTACCACTGC
Source organism: Leptoclinus maculatus (assembly GCA_032191485.1). NCBI lineage: Eukaryota > Metazoa > Chordata > Actinopteri > Perciformes > Stichaeidae > Leptoclinus > Leptoclinus maculatus. The sequence continues at coordinate 117,257 of JAVDOI010000201.1, forward strand.
GCCCCCACCTGTAGTACCACTGCGCCCCACCTGTAGTACCACTGCGCCCCACCTGTAGTACCACTGCGCCCCACCTGTAGTACCACTGCGCCCCACCTGTAGTACCACTGCGCCCACCTTTCGTAGTACCACTGCGCCCCACCTGTAGTACCACTGCGCTCCCCACCTGTAGTACCAACTGCGCCCCACCTGTAGTACCACTGCGCCCCCACCTGTAGTACCACTGCGCCCCACCTGTATTACCACTGCGCCCCACCTGTAGTACCACTGCGCCCCACTGTAGTACCACTGCGCCCCACTGTAGTACCACTGCGCCCCACCTGTAGTACCACTGCGCCCCACCTGTAGTACCACTGCGCCCCACCTGTGTACCACTGCGCTCCACCTGTAGTACATCCTGAGCTCCCCACCTGTAGTACCACTGCGCCCACCTGTAGTACCACTGCGCCCCACCTTAGTAGTACCACTGCCGCTCTCCACCTGTTAGTACCCACTGCGCCCCACCTGTACCGTCCCCACTGCAACTCCCCACCAGTAGTACCACTGCGCCCCACCTGTAGTACCCACTACTGCTCCACCTGTAGTACCACAGCTGCGCACCCCCACCTGTAGTAACCCACTGCGTCCCCACCTGTAGTACCACTGCGCCCCACACCTTATGTACCACTGCGCCCCACCTGTAGTACCACTGGCACGTACGTCCCCACCTGTCCCAACTACCTACCCAGCTCCCACCCTGTAGTACCACTGCGCCCCAACCTGTAGTACCCACTGCGCCCCCAACCTGTAGTACCACTGCGCCCCACCTGTAGTACCACTGCGCCCCACCAGTAGTACCACTGCGCCCCACCTGTAGTACCACTGCGCCCCCTACTACCCCCTGTAGTACCACTGCCCCTACTACCACTTCTCCCCCAACCTGGCATGTCCCACTAGCGCCCCACCTGTAGTACCCACTGCGCCCCACCTGTAGTACCCCACTGCGCCCCACCTGTAGTACCCACTGCGTCCCACCTGTAGTACCACTGCGCCCCACCTGTAGTACCACTGCGCCCCACCTGTAGTACCACTGCGCCCCACCTGTAGTACCACTGCGCCCACCTGTAGTACCACAGCGCCCCACCTGTAGTACCCCCACTGCGCCCCACCTGTAGTACCACTGCGCCCCACCTGTAGTACCACTGCGCCCACTGTAGTACCCACTGCTCCCACCTGTAGTACCACTGCGCTCCACCTGTAGTACCCCACTGCGCCCCACTGTAGTACCACTGCGCACCACATGTAGTACCACTGCGCTCCACCTGTAGTACCCACTGCGCCCCACCTGTAGTACCACTGCGCCCCCCTGTATACCATCGCCTCCACCTGTAGTACCCACTGCGCTCCACCTGAGTACCAACTGCGCCCCACCTGTAGTACCACTGCGCCCACCTGTAGTACCACTGCGCCCACTAACACTGGTAGTACCCACTTGGCCCCACCTGTAGTACCACTTGCGCCCCACCTGTAGTACCACTGCGCCCCACCTGTAGTACCACTGCGCCCCACCTGTAGTACCACTGCGCCCCCCTTAGTACCACTGCGCCCCACCTGTAGTACCACCCCCACCCTGAGTACCACTGCGCTCACCCAGCTTGTAGTACCACTGCGTCCCACCTGTAGTACCAACTGCGCCCCACCTGTTAGTACCACTGCGCCCCACCTGTAGTACCACTGCGCTCCACCTGTAGTACACACTGCGCTCCCACATGTAGTACCACTGCGCTCCACCTGTAGTACCACTGCGCCCACCTGTAGTACCACTGCGCCCCACCTGTAGTACCACTGCGCTCCACCTGTAGTACTACTGCGCTCCACCTGTAGTACCACTGCGCTCCACATGTAGTACCACTGCGCCCCACATGTAGTACCACTGCGCCCCACCTGTAGTACCACTGGCTCCACCTGTAGTACCACTGCGCCCCACCTGTAGTACCCACTGCGCCCCACCTGTAGTACCCTGCGCCCCCACTGTAGTACCACTGCGCCCCACCTGTAGTACCACTGCGCTCCACCTGTAGTACCACTGCGCTCCACATGTAGTACCAACTGCGGCCCCACCTGTAGTACCACTGCGCTCCACCTGTAGTACCACTGCGCTCCACCTGTAGTACCACTGCGCTCCACCTGTAGTACCACTGCGCTCCACCTGTAGTACCACTAGCGCTCCACCTGTAGTACCACCTGTAGGATTCTACAGATCGACATTTAGAAGCTGAAACAGTTTAAATTCAACGTTTAAAGCTCGATAACTCGTCTGGATGGCTGAGGCAGAACAACACACTTATATTCTTTATTTAAAAGGTTCTGCAGTGAAGATCTGCTGACTCAGCAGGCATACCCAAAACCTAAATGAAATAGGAAGGTTGAGTCGGCTCATAGAGATGGATGGGTTTGCATTTCTAAATGACTCAACTCAAGCTGTAATTTGACGATAGCTTGTGTAAATACTACGATTATCTTTGAGTGTGTTTGTCACAGTTTTCTGATCCTGGTTTATAAATGAAAGCAAACCTCACTGGGTGTCTGAAGGTCTTCTGTTTACAGGTGACGTCACCTCGACTAGAACTGGAGCTGCAGACCATCTGAACACCACTCAGATGTTCAGAAGGTCTCTCCTCATTTCATCTGGATCTTCCTGACCCTTCATATATAAACACCTTTAACTCTTTCCACCATGTCCCACCATCTTCCAGCTCATCCCAGTGAGACCAGTTTGTTTCTCTGCTGCTCAGGATGTGTCAAAGTCCTGGTTTTCCCAGTGCAGCCTCGGTCCCGTCACAGTCTGAACGCCCACCTCGGTGGTTTTGGCCGGACCGCCGGAGACTCCACACCCAGCGTGACTCTGCAGGATCGGTTTGTACACACTGACTGATATTTGTACTGAGCCTCTCTTCTTCGTCACTGCCCCTTCATCATCCTCATAATCATCGTTATCAGCGTTATGACGCAGTTCTCAGAAACAGCACTTGTTGGTGAAGAGGGAGAAGTGTTGAGAAACCTCCCGACCACAGCGCACATTTAGGCCAAACCGCCGTATGCGATCTGTCCAAACATGACAGGGAACAGGGGAAATGATGTGAGAGGCACAGAGGGTGGAGAAGGGAAACCATGAGGAGAATGATGCGGTTTCACAGTTGTGTGAAAACAAAAAAGCTTTCTTTCTCTCCGAGGAGGAATCTGTAAAAGCCTCTCAGAAGGAAAAGGTCACAGGTTTGATCCCAACATCCAGCTAGATTCCTACTGAAGAGCCCGATGAAAGACCTACAAACTGTTACTATTGTCCATCACAATCATCCATTTATCATCCAAGTATTTATTTCCCCTGCTCGCAGACAGAGAAACAAAGATGTACAATAGATACGAAAGGACCATCTCTGCTGTCTGAATGGAGCTCAAATCTGTATCAAGTTAGAACTCTAGAGATTCTAATGTGAAGGTTTTTACTTTGTCGTTTCGTCACAGAGGTAAAAACTTCCTCCTTTTCTTTTGACCTGCAGTTGAAATGCCTGAAATCACAGAGACATGAAACAATGTAAAGCAATGACGCACTGCAGGTTTCCCCCTCACCACCTTCATCACTCACTCACACTCACACACACACACACACACACGGTCCACCTGTCTCTGTGATCTCTGGCATCGATCGGCCGTCTTCACCTGTCAGCTCCATCACATCTGCTGCTGCTCTCTCTCTCTCTCTCTCTCTCTCTCTCTCTCTCTCTCTCTCTCTCTCTCTCTCACACAGATCTCTTCTCTCAGTAACGAGTTGTTCAGTAATCAGACACGTCGTCTTCTACTCGCCTCT
>JAVDOI010000201.1:123803-128803 GCA_032191485.1 Leptoclinus maculatus
CTTTCTCCCCTCCCTCCTTTCTGTTAATTGGAGTCAGAGCGGGGTTCCTTCATCCCTCCCCTCCCACGGTCGGCTGTGAATGAGTTACGTGTTGAGGTGGAGAAACGCTCCTGTCTATCAGTCGGTCCGTCTGACGGTCTGGAAACTGTTTAGTCTGGTGTCTGCTGAGCTCGAGTCAACATGACATCATGGTTCAATGACTCGTCTCGTCGAGGCCCAAACGCCGGCCGACTCGTTTTTCTTCTTCTTCTCTTCTTCTCTTCTTCTTTCTTTCCCGTTTTTTCATGACAAACTCCTTTTATTTCTGTGGTAAAATATCTGCACTCAAGATTCCCGAACTGTGTCCATATCTCGCAACTCCCTCACGAGAGAAACGGAGGGAAACCTTCCAGGTTCTGATCCGGAAGGTAAGAGACCTCATTCAAAATCCCATTGAGTTCTGAAGCAAATAAAAAATAAAAACATTCCGCCTCTGAACCGGGAGACAACCTCTTTTAAGTGTCCTAAAACCTGCATTCTCTCTAGTGTCCACCAGGGGGCGACTCCTCTGGTTCTATAGAAGTCTATGAGAAAATGACTCTACTTCTCTCTTGATTTATTACCTCAGTAAACATTGTAAACATGAGTTTATGGGTCTCAATCTCTAGTTTCAAGTCTTCTCAATACAGCATGATGTTCATTTAGTACATTATGTCCATTTAGAGTCAAACAGACCATAAAGCAGGGATGCTTAGGGGCGGGGCTACACAGTGATTGACAGGTCGCTGGTAGGTTGTCCGTGTTTTGTCTCACAACGTTAACCCTTTCAGTGTGTTTTCACCTCATCGAAGTTCAATGTAACATTTTGGTCTTAAAAATGTTTTATTAAAACCAAGATGGTGAAGAACAAAGACCAAGATGGTGAAGAACAAGACCAAGATGGTGAAGAACAAAGACCAAAATGGTGAAGAACAAAGACCAAGATGGTGAAGAACAAAGACCAAGATGGTGAAGAACAAAGACCAAGATGGTGAAGAACAAAGACCAAGATGGTGAAGAACAAAGACCAAGTTGTGAAGAGACAAAGACCAAGTTGGTGAAGAACAAAAACCAACATGGTGAAGAACAAAGACCAAGATGGTGAAGAACAAAGACCAAGATGGTGAAGAACAAAGACCAAGTTGGTGAAGAACAAAGACCAAGTTGGGTGAAGAACAAAGACCAAGTTGGTGAAGAACAAAACCAACATGGTGAAGAACAAAGACCAAGATGGTGAAGAACAAAGACCAAGATGGGTGAAGAACAAAGACCAAGTTGGTGAAGAACAAAGACCAAGATGGTGAAGAACAAAGACCAAGTTGGTGAAGAACAAAGACAAGATGGTGACAAACAAAAACAAACATGGTGAAGAACAAAGACCAACATGGGTGAAGAACAAAGACCAAGATGGTGAAGAACAAAGACCAAGTTGGTGAAGAACAAAGACCAAGTTGTGAAGAACAAAGACCAAGATGGTGACAAACAAAAACCAAGATGGTGAAGAACAAAAACCACATGGTGAAGAACAAAGACCAACATGGTGAAGAACAAAGACCAACATGGTGAAGAACAAAGACCAACATGGTTGAAGAACAAAGACCAACATGGTGAAGAACAAAGACCAGATGGTGACGGATAAAACAGTTTTTTTGTGGCCTTTAACAAACACCATTTCCCATAAGCCCTAGAAGTTTGCGGGTAAAACATCACGGCATTCTGGTTTTGTCTAAACACATCTGGATAAAAACCTCCCAGGTCCGTTTCAGGAGGTCGTCTTTGTTATGGTCACAGTCATCCTGTCATCATCCTGAAAAAAACCCCACTCCTGCAAGCTTCTCTAGAATGCATGACCCTCTCACTTCTTTTCCCCATCAGCCCACTCTTTCCTCCAGTTTGTCATCGTGGTTGGTTTTCATTGAGAAATGACTCTCAGGAACTTCAGCTGTGTTGCTTCACTTGATTTAACTCTTCAGTGTTTTCCATAGAAGAAACAAAGAGGGGATTAAGGTAATCTTGTGGATTATAAAAGCTTTAAGGGGGTTCTAGTAAAGTTCCCATTTGTAAAGGAGCTGAAATCTAAACGATTCAAAGCTTCAGTGGAGTTACAAGCTAGGTTTGTTTCTCTATGAGGTTCTAATGAGTTTTCTCAAAGGATCTGTAGGGTTCTTACAGGACGGAATGATCTCAAATCTAAAGGGTTTTATGAATTCAGAAAGAACAAGGTTTTAAAGGTGTTCTAGAGGAGGTCGAATGGACAGGACATGTATGAAGGTTTTTAATGGATTCAATGGGATTCAATGGGTCCTGAAAAGGAAAAAGGGTGAGTTTAGGTTCTCAGGGCTTCTAAAAGATCTAAAAGGTTCTACTGGGTTCTTATGGTTGTTTTAATAGGATTCTAAAGGGCAGATCTAAAGAGATGCCGAAAGGATTCAGAGGGGACTTTCAAGGGGTTCTGGGATCTTGCAGAGGACTTTGATGGGTTCTGAAGGGGTGTTTTAAAGAGGTTCTACAGGTTTTTAATGGGTTTCTCATGTTTTGAGGGAACAGAAGTGGTTTTATATTAGATTTTAAGGGATTTAATGGGTTCTGAGAAAGATTGTCTGGATGCAGTTCTAGGGGGTTTCAGAGGAACCTGTTCTACACAGAAGAGGGTTTCTAATATTTCAGGGGGTTCTGGACTTTTTAAAGCCCAGAAAAGATTTTTAAAGTGATTCTATGTGTTTTAAGGAGGTTCTTTCACAGTTACACATGTAGTTGCAGGTTCTCTTCCTGTCTCATGACGTCACACTTTAACCAGGAGTCACGTCTGACTGTAGACGATCACACTTCCTGCTTTAATCAGACGTCTGGGATTCTCCCTCTGCTGTGTATGAACATCATCCCTGCAGTGTGTGTGTGTGGTGGTGTGTGTGTATTATGGAAATTAACTTGTGTTCTTTTAAATAACTCTCCACCTGTGAGTCATGAACGCGTCGTCACGCAGACAGAACGGATGATCTTTGATTTTAAAAGTCGCCTCCGGGCTGAAAAACACAAAGAAGAAAAGCAGAAGCAAGGTTCAAATGTTCAAACCACACAACTTTATTGAGAGTTTTAGGGGAGAAGTTTTGTCTAAAATGATGGAATAATGCAGACACTAAAACATGTTGAGTTTGAAATATTTCACTGTGAGTAACATTGTGATTGAACATGTTTGTTTGAACTTAATAAAAACACATAATTAATGACTTTAGGAGAAGATTGTTCATGTTGAGTTGTGTGAAGGACAGCTTCTCAAACATGTAGTGATCACTGACCTGAGAACAGGGGGAGGAGTCAAACATGTGTTTCATAAAGGTGTGAGGCTGTAAACAGGTGAACACACTGAACACACTGAACTGCTCCATCTAGTGGACGTCAGCGGTGACGTCCCTGTGTGACCTCACAGAACCCCCTCTGGTCCTTCCTCCTCTCAACTCCTCTTCCTCTAGTGTTCACTCTTATTCCTTCTTCCGTCCGTCTGTCTCTCCGTCCGTCTGTCTCTTCTGTCCGTCTGTCTCTCTGTCCGTCTGTCTCTCTGTCCTGTCTGTCTCTCTGTCCGTCTGTCTCTCCTGTCTGTCTGTCTCTCTGTCCGTCTGTCTCTCTTCTGTCTGTCTCGTCTGTCCGAGTCTGTCTCTCTGTCTGTCTGTCTCTCTGTCTGTCTGTCTCTCTGTCCGTCTGTCTCGTCCGTCCGTCTGTCTCTCTGTCTCTCTGTCTCTCCGTCCGTCTGTCTCTCTCTGTCTCTCTCTCTGTCTGTCTCGCTCTCTGTCCCGTCTGGCTCTCCATCGTCTGTGTCTCTGTCTAGTCTGTCTCTCTGTTTTTCGTCTCTCTGTCCGTCTGTCTCTCTGTCTGTCTGTCTCTCTGTCTGTCTTGTCTCTCTGTCCGTCTGTCGACTCTGTTTTTCCGTCTCTCTGTCCGTCTGTCTCTCTGTCCTGTCTGTCCTCTCTGTCCATCTGTCTCTCTGTCCCGTCTGTTCTCTCTGTCTGTCTGTCTCTCTGTCTGGTCTTTCCTGTCTCTCTGTCCGTCTGTCTCTCTGTCTGTCTGTCTGTCTGTCCTCTCTGTCCGTCTGGTCTCTCTGTCCGTCTGTCTCTCTGTCTGTCTGTCTCTCTGTCTGTCTGTCTCTCTGTCCGTCTGTCTCTCTGTCCGGCTGTCTCTCTGCTGTCTGTCTCTCTGTCTGTCTGTCTCACTGTCCGTGTCTGCTCTCTGTCCGTCTGTCTCTCTGTCTAGTCTGTCTCTCTGTCCGTCTGACTCTCTGTCCGTCTGTCTCTCTGTCTGTCTGTCTCTCTGTCCGTCTGTCTCTCTGTCCGTCTGTCTCTCCTGTCCGTCTGTCTCTCTGTCTGTCCGTCTCTCTGTCCGTCTGTCTCTCTGTCTGTCTGTCTCTCTGTCCGTCTGTCTCTCTGTCCGTCCTGTCTCTCTGTCTGTCTGTCTCTCTGTCTGTCTGTCTCTGTCCGTCTGGTCTCTCTGTCTGTCTGTCTCTCTGTCCGTCTGTCTCTCTGTCCGTCTGTCTCTCTGTCTGTCTGTCCTCTCTGTCTGTCTGTCTCTCTGTCTGTCTGTCCTCTCTGTCCGTCTGTCTCTCTGTCTGTCTGTCTCTCTGTCCGTCATGTCTCTCTGTCTGTCTGTCTCTCTGTCTGTCTGTCTCTCTGTCTGTCTGTCTCTCTGTCCTGTCTGTCTCTCTGTCTGTCTGTCTCTCTGTCTGTCTGTCTCTCTGTCCGTCTGTCTCTCTGTCCGTCTGTCTCTCTGTCCGTCTGTCTCTCTGTCTGTCTGTCCTCTCTGTCTGTCTGTCTCTTCTCTCTGTCCAGTCTGTCTCTCTGTCCGTCTGTCTCTCTGTCAGCGTGTCTGTCTCTCTGTCTGTCTGTCTCTCTGTCTGTCTGCTCTCTCTGTCCTGTCTGTCTCTCTGTCTGTCTGTCTCCTCGTCTGTCTGTCTCTCTTCTGTCCCTGTCCTCTGTCCGTCTGTCTCTCTGTCC
>JAVDOI010000201.1:136303-138803 GCA_032191485.1 Leptoclinus maculatus
CCACAGCGCACATTTAGGCCAAACCGCCGTATGCGATCTGTCCAAACATGACAGGGAACAGGGGAAATGATGTGAGAGGCACAGAGGGTGGAGAAGGGAAACCATGAGGAGAATGATGCGGTTTCACAGTTGTGTGAAAACAAAAAAGCTTTCTTTCTCTCCGAGGAGGAATCTGTAAAAGCCTCTCAGAAGGAAAAGGTCACAGGTTTGATCCCAACATCCAGCTAGATTCCTACTGAAGAGCCCGATGAAAGACCTACAAACTGTTACTATTGTCCATCACAATCATCCATTTATCATCCAAGTATTTATTTCCCCTGCTCGCAGACAGAGAAACAAAGATGTACAATAGATACGAAAGGACCATCTCTGCTGTCTGAATGGAGCTCAAATCTGTATCAAGTTAGAACTCTAGAGATTCTAATGTGAAGGTTTTTACTTTGTCGTTTCGTCACAGAGGTAAAAACTTCCTCCTTTTCTTTTGACCTGCAGTTGAAATGCCTGAAATCACAGAGACATGAAACAATGTAAAGCAATGACGCACTGCAGGTTTCCCCCTCACCACCTTCATCACTCACTCACACACACACACACACACACTCACACACACGGTCCACCTGTCTCTGTGATCTCTGGCATCGATCGGCCGTCTTCACCTGTCAGCTCCATCACATCTGCTGCTGCTCTCTCTCTCTCTCTCTCTCTCTCTCTCTCTCTCTCTCTCTCTCTCTCTCTCTCTCTCTCTCTCTCACACAGATCTCTTCTCTCAGTAACGAGTTGTTCAGTAATCAGACACGTCGTCTTCTACTCGCCTCTCTCTCTGATGAACCAGCAGACGCTACTTCCTGCTCCTGACTCTCAGCCAATCAGCTGGCTGCGCTAACCTCAACACATGTCGCTAACGGCGTACGACTAGCGGTCTTCAGGCGGAAGTCGTGGACTTTGGTTCCACTTTACGAGCATCGATCTACGCACTGTGTGTCCTGCTCGATGGACGACCAATCAGAGATCGTCTGTGGATTTCTAAAAATAAAGAAAATAACTTTATTGATCTCACATCGGGGAAAATCAACTGTTACAGCAGCTCGATAGTCAAAGAAGAGAGGAAGAAAAGTGAGTGCACCGCCTGTGAGTCTGTTAGCACGTTAGCAGAGGGAAACCAAGGAGAACGTCTTCAGTGTCAAGCAATGACAGACTTATGAGTCCAGATGGAGGGTTGATATCATTCAACAGTCCGGTATTGAGGTTAGCTTCTACTAAAAGAAGAGAAAAGTGTCTCCTCAGGTGTTGTGTCTTCTTAGCTAGCTTGCTAACGTTAGCCTCCACTAGGGCTTCATTCAAGAATCTAAATAAAATGGAAGAGAAGCTGATTGTTTACGGCTTCACAAACTACGGCTGAACTTTAACGAGCTACTAGGACTAGAAATCGTCCGTCCTCGTGGTGGAAAGATGGAGCACATTAAGGAGTCATTGATTCCTAAAAGTACTGCTCTCTGGGTCCTACCATGAATTTATGGTTATTGAACTTGGTACAAAAATAATCCCTTTCCTGTTTGACACTAAACTACGACTAAGAGACTCAAAAAGACAATGACCATGAACTCAGAGTCAAGAGCTGTGATCAACCAATGCTGAAAAGGTCGGAGCAGAAAAAGAGAAAGTATGAAGAAAGGATCTAAAATAGATGTGACCTGAGCTGACTGCAGGTGTGTCAAAACATCTGCTTTAAGTCGCTAATCCTCCCCATCGTCCGAGCTCAGCCCTCCGGGTGGACTCACATACTTTCTTAAATACTTTCACTTGTAGATAAAAAGTAAACAACATCTGTGAGGCTTTGGAAGAGAAGGCTGAGTTGTTAAATTATTTGATCAGAAAGGTTGTCGTCCAGCGGTTTGCCAACGGTAACAGTTTACAAACGTTCCTCTCTCCTCTGAAACAACCTCAGTTTATGTTTCCCTGCCTGCAGATGTCGGCTTTCTAGCAGCCGACGGTGCTAACAGCGCTAACAACGGCAACAGTGCCGACAGAGCTAACAGTGAGGTCCCGTCACCGCGGGTCGGAGGACGGTAACCGCTTCACTGTACAGTGGGACGGCAGTTAGCTCGCCAGTGGGACACACTGGCGGGTATCCAGTGAAGGACTCTGGTATCGGTATAGCTTTAAGGGTTCTGGTTCCCTAGATGGGGCTTCACGAGCACCATCGTGAACGGCCCTGACTCGTAACAGTGATGTCTGGACACAGGAGGAAAGCCTGACTCTAAATGCTGGACTTGTAGTCTTGCTTGTGAGCTCCTTCAACACGCTTTTCACTTCTTTGGGACAATCTAGACCACAGAGATGGTTGAGATCAGTTTCCATCCAGAGAAGGATGACGAGTGTTGTCTGTCTCCTCACATCTTCTAGTGAGCGTACTCCTGGTATTCCCTCAAGTAGTGACCTCCTGATCATCTTCAGGACAAACATTTCTATCTGAACTACTGAGAAGACTAAGAATAGATAA
>JAVDOI010000201.1:141303-163803 GCA_032191485.1 Leptoclinus maculatus
CTCCTTAAAGACCACTAGAACCACCTAAAGGACTTCTAGAACTCCTTAAAGACCACTAGAACCACCTAAAGGACTTCTAGAACCTCCTTAAAGACCACTAGAACCACCTAAAGGACTTCTAGAACAACGTAATGACCAATGCAACCAGCTGGAAAACAAAATGAAAGAAGACTGGAAGCAGGGAAAACTGCTGGCCCAGCTCCATCCAGTGAGAGAAGATCCACCTCTGAACTCCAAACTTCTCAGATTCACATGTTGAATCTTATCTGACTTCGTTTGACTTTCTCTCGGTGTGTGAGAGTGTTCATGATGTGTGTGTTTGATGAATAACCACAGTGACAGCGCTGCCAGCCAGACGCCTTTGAAGCGCTCCGTGTGTGACCTCATGACCAGCTGTGCGTGTCCTCAACATGTGTGTTAAACCGTCCAACGTGTGATCACACACCTGGACCGACATCAGCCCGGGACCACAACAAGGTGTCGGCTGCAGACACTTTCTTTAATGACTCAGCAGGGATCACGTTTCCCAAAATAACATCACTCATCTGATCCGTGCTTTGATGACTCGACACACACTCGAACACACAGAAGTCCTGACATCACTTCCTGTCTGTTGCACGAGCTTCTGTAAGTCAACGAAATGAGAATGAGAATAAGAAGGAATGATTTCAGGCGTCATCAGAGGAACAAACTGAGCTAACGTTAGCATCACACGTCTGGACCTTAAGTTCAGAGGAGACCTCTGTGACCAAAACCTCCTGAACCATGAAGACTGAAGGATGAAGACTACAACTCCCATGATCCCACGCTGCATCACCGCGTCTCCAAACTACTTCTGCTGTGGTTTTCACTGAGATCCCTAAAGTGTCAGAAAACCATATATTGTGTGTTTAATACATTTGAAATGAATAAACGTGAATATAAAATAATCATTACACACACACACACACACACACACACACACACACACACACACACACACACACACACACAGATCCAGACAAACAGTCATTCTGACAGACAGCATTATGGGAGATGAAAGGATGACGTCATCATTCAGAGGGACTTTTCCATGTTAATGAAGACCATGAAAGGAAGAGTGTGTGTGTGTGTGTGTGTGTGTGTGTGTGTGTGTGTGTGTGTGTGTGTGTGTGTGTGTGTGTGTGTGTGTGTGTTTCCAACACCTGTAAAATCCTCCAGCAGTGATTAGTCAGCACTGAACGCCCAGAGAGCTGGCTCAGTGTGTGTGTGTGTGTGTGTGTGTGTGTGTGTGTGTGTGTGTGTGTGTGTGTGTGTGTGTGTGTGTGTGTGTGTGTGTGTGTGTGTGTGTGTGTGCAGTGGTTGCCACAGTAAACACACACAGTGGCAGACCTACAGGAGATGACTCAGCAGATATTCCTGTTTGAGGTGGGCTGCTTCACCACAACACACCAATGAACACATGAACACACACTGATTACTAATGGAGGAACATAGTCAAATAAACGTCTCTCACACACACACACACACACACACACAGCTGGCAGCAGCCCTCAGAGCAGCGGGTTGCCAGTTTGAAACCCTCTGCCTGCTGGTGTGTGACTGCTGTCTCTTTAAATCAATATGTTCCTTGTTGATAATTCGCTGTCAGCTCAACCAATGTCATCCCTTGATCCCTAACTAAGCCCCGCCTCCCGCTCCCACTCCGTCAAAGCTGTCAGAGCTACGTTTCCATGGAGACCACACCGCCACAAACTGACGTCTCTGAAGAAATATGTAAATTGTGTAAAAATGAAGAAGTGATTTGAGAGAGCCATTTAAACTATTAACTAACTGTAGTATTAACTTAACGTTTATCTCCTTCAACCTCCTCAATGACCATTAAAACCACCTAAAGGACCACTATAACCTCCTCAATGACCATTAAAACCACCTAAAGGACCACTATAACCTCCTCAATGACCATTAAAACCACCTAAAGGACCACTATAACCTCCTCAATGACCATTAAAACCACCTAAAGGACCACTATAACCTCCTCAATGACCATTAAAACCACCTAAAGGACCACTATAACCTCCTCAATGACCATTAAAACCACCTAAAGGACCACTATAACCTCCTCAATGACCATTAAAACCACCTAAAAGACCACTATAACCTCCTCAATGACCATTAAAACCACCTAAAGGACCACTATAACCTCCTCAATGACCATTAAAACCACCTAAAGGACCACTATAACCTCCTCAATGACCATTAAAACCACCTAAAAGACCACTATAACCTCCTCAATGACCATTAAAACCACCTAAAGGACCACTATAACCTCCTCAATGACCATTAAAACCACCTAAAGGACCACTATAACCTCCTCAATGACCATTAAAACCACCTAAAGGACCACTATAACCTCCTCAATGACCATTAAAACCACCTAAAGGACCACTATAACCTCCTCAATGACCATTAAAACCACCTAAAGGACCACTATAACCTCCTCAATGACCATTAAAACCACCTAAAGGACCACTATAACCTCCTCAATGACCATTAAAACCACCTAAAGGACCACTATAACCTCCTCAATGACCATTAAAACCACCTAAAGGGCTTTAAAACCTCCTTATTGACCAGCACATCCACCTAAATACAAATAGAACCCCCAATAAGACCGCTAGAACCTCCTCGATGACCACTAGAACCACCTAAAGGACTTCTACAACCTCCTTAATGACCAATTCAACTAGCTAAATAAAGGTAGAACCTCCCCAATGACCATTAGAACCTCATCAAGGACCACTAGAACCACATAAAGGACTTCTAGAACTCATCAAGGACCACTAGAACCACCTAAAGGACTTCTAGAACTCATCAAGGACCACTAGAACCACCTAAAGGACTTCTAGAACTCATCAAGGACCACTAGAACCACCTAAAGGACTTCTAGAACTCATAATTGACCAATTCAACGAGCTACAAAATAGGGAGAACCTCCTCAATGACCAATTTGAAAATACCTGCTGCTGCACTGACGGTGCAAATGAAGTAGCAGATAAAACTCCACAGAAAGAGGCATCTGTACGTGTAACTCAGACATACAGACAAGTTTCCTGAGAACTATTGAGCAGCTTCCAGTCGACGGTGGAGGAATGTTTCTGGGTTTGATGGGAGCTCAGCTGAGACCGTAATCCTGCAGAGAGAGGCCGCCAGACCAAAACCACAACACACAGACTGAGAGCGTGAGCAGGAAGCTAATGAAGCTAATCAACAATCCAAAACCAGAACCCACACAATCAGGACGTGTTTCCAAAACCACACACACACACACACAGCGAGGAACGCAGGAACATCAGGGAGAGTTTAAGCGCTGTGTATTCATTCGTACCTCGTGGGAACTCACTGAAGGTTACAGAAACATGTTCGGCATCACAAAAAAACTAATTCACAGCCTCAGTTTCCAGGTTTCCTCTGATTCTCCCACAATGCACCACAGCATGCAACGTTTTAAATGTGATCCAGAGAGAGCTGCTGCTGACAGAACTGACCATTCACGTCTGAGATATACACACCGTCACACCTGGATGAATATGATTGGACGTTATTACTGCTGCTAGCGGCTAATAGACCCTCCAAGGCCTTTAAAAACGCCATCTATCGAATGTAAACTGCACTTCTGTGGCCTCAAACCCTTAAATGTTAAGACAGAAATATCTAGACATCCAGATGACTGTTGGATTCTACGGCCCTGCTGATTATGAATAATGTGATGAGCTTACAGAGATGTCTTGTCTATAGACCCTTTACATCAGGAGTATGTAGCAGCGTTAGCTGGAGGCTAACACCGATCACCTCAGAGTAGTGGCCTAAAGTTACAGAATTCATCTTTTATATTGAGATGATGTGTATCAGGGGTGTCAAACTCAAGGCCCGCGGGCCGAATCCGGCCGCCACGTCATTTTAGGTGGCCCGCGAATCTGCCAGCAAAAAAATTAAAAAAGTTTAAAAAAAATAAAAAATAAAGATTTTTACTTGATAATAAAAATATCCCCATAGTCGAAATTATGAGATAGAAAGTCGAAATTATGAGTTTGACACCCCTGATGTATATCATATATGAACTGTGTTGGAGGCTCTACACCAGTGGTCACCAACCTTTTTAAGCCCAAGATCCCTGACCTCTGCCTTGGTGGCAGGAGAGATCTAACGTTACCTATGGAGGCGTTGAGAGACAAAGACTCCAGACTGTACTTACAACTTGAGGCTGTTTATTTGGCCTAATTGTAATTGAATGAAATCAAACACTTTGGTCCAGCTTTCAAATTGATTGAACGTCAATCAGGCATAACGGGCCTCATTCTCCAACGCAGTGAAGAAGAAGTTAGGAAGACATTTCTTCTGAACTCCACTTACGCGGTTTTCAGGACAAATTTGGCATTCATGAACGTTTTCTCATCTGGGATTCGTTCTGAACTTAGAACAGGATTTCAGAACGCTAAATAGCAGTCGTAAATCGCCAGAGTTTTCTTAAATGCAATTCCTCAAACAACCACTCGAGGCCCCGCGGGGCCGCTCCGTGTTAGAAGGCTGAATGTGTGAGAAATCGACTCTACAGACATCCTCGGATTTAAATAATTATAATAATAATAAATACGAGAATATTTGTATCATTAACAATTACGTTTCACATTTATAGTGATGATTCTACGAGGCATCGTGAGATCATAAAATAAACAAAAGCACTACACAACACTGCAAATGTAAGTGAATAAATAAAGAAGCACTGAACTCAATGGCGTGGATATAAATAGCCACAGTGGAATAGAACGGACACATCGACAGTCTGCACCGGTGAAGTCAGGTCAGTTTACTCGACCGGTGCTCGCTTTCCGCTTTGACATGATTTGAATCAGTCTGAAGTTGCTTTCGCGTTGCCTGTCGATTGTGCACACGTCTCTTCAGTTGCATGCCCTTATAAGGAGCTGGCGGGGCGTTTCTGTATGCAAATCCAGGTGCACGAGAACGCGCGTTCAATTTAAGAATCCTCATTCGGGGGAGCACAGCTGAGAACACTTCGGCTGTGGAAGAACACGTTCATGAATCGGAGATCTTTTCTGACGTTGGTCTTCCGAAGTCCGTAAGAAAACATTTCAGAAGACACTTCAGAAAGTGTTGGAGAATGTGTTTCTGAATTCATTTTGATTTGATTTTGGAGAGCGACGGGGAAAGCGATCGACGGGTTGGCGACCGCTGATCTAGAGAGCTACATTATCAGTGTTTCAGAGATGGAGAGAAAATGTTGCTAACAAACTAAACGGGGCTAATTTTTTACTTGCAGACGGCTAGCTACTTAGCTTGCTTGCTAATTCTGCTGTTTTTCCATGCTCCACTGGTTACAGGAAGTGATCCGAGCGATCCTGCGCTGTGATTGGCTGTACTTATTGAGAGAAACAAGCAACACAACTTGCCAGCTAGCATTAGCCACCATGCTACTAACAGTCAATAGACATGAGCTTTACATCTGCCCGGCAACAGAAGATGCTTATTTCTAAATTGGTGGAAGACATTAGAAACTTTTCCTTTAAAAGGAGCCTTTGAGCTTCTTCCAGCTGAAGTCCAGTAGTGGTTGAGCTGCTCTGCTCTCAGCCGGCTGCTGTGTCGGATGAATAAAGGTTAAAGGAGAGCGAGCGGCTGAATGCAGCGGAGGTTCTGTGGACTCGGAGCGCAGCAGGGATTTCCAGGGATGTGAGCAAATGTTCCGCTTCATAAGTGCGAGCGCTGCCACGGCGGAAGCGGCTGAATTGGATTTTAAAACCTCAAACATTTTACGAGTCCACAAAGTCGGTCTCCATTTCACGCTCTGTGGAGGAGCTCAAAGTTTCTGTCTTTGTGACGTCGCGGGTTAGAGAGCCACACATGACCGCTTTTAACTGGAACGCTGGAACCACTGCTGCTTTTTTTTTCGGGGTTGAGGGTTTTTAATTAAATGTTTCCATGTTGGTAAGCTCTTTTGCTGTATATGAGGTCTAATAAAACACTGGAGCGCTGCAGCCAGAGGTTAAATAATCCGCTTTTTACGGCAGCGTCTGGTTAACGTCTGAACACAAGAGACTAAAAATAAGAAACTCTCTGCGTTTAAAAGCCCGATGACACAACACGTTTAATCTGAAAAGCTTCCACACACTGTACTCCGGTTACACTACAAGGACCTGGAAGATTCATGAGCAGCTGACACGCCAACATGCTGAAGAGATTAAAACACAAACGGCCAGAGACTCTTTCACACATACGATGCAACAGATTCCCCGTGAAGTGAGGCTCAAAATAAAATGCTTCTCAAAGGTCACTGAGCAAAAGAGAAAAGCGGGCGCTAAGAAAAGGTCCAACAACAAATCAGCTGCTTGTGATTCTCTCGTGAAACAGAAGCACGGAGTTGTTTCTCAGGTCTTCCTGGAATGTAAATTCATTTTTCCTGCTCAAATCATTTCATTTGAAGGACTTTAAGAGGTCTTCAAGTCAAAGTGAAACAGAAGTCAGAGTGTCTTTATTCTCAGTATGTGACAGATTTTTTTGGCCTCGAGTCACAATTCTGATGACTTAAGACTCGACAAATAAAACAACTTGCAACTCGACTTGGACTTCAACACCAATGACTCGTGACTTCACTTGGATTTGAACCTTTTGACTTGAAAATACTTGATATCTTTCCCCAAATATTAGAAAAACACATCATCTAAAATGTGTGTGCAGCGGCCCGGTACCTTAGATGTTTATTGACTTTGGGACTAAGCTGGACCTGGATCCACACCACCTTAAACCTGGTTCATCACATGTCAGCGTGAGCTAAGATGACATCAGATTAGAGGAGAACCTTTCTGTTCAGCCAGCGTGTCCTCGCTTCATCTTCCCAAACTCACGAGAAGTGATCCAGAAACTTTTCACAGTGATGCATAATGTAAACGAGGCAGCTCTAAAGGCCTCTCCGCCCCATACAGCTTAATTTAAACATGCCGTCATAAAAGGCTGTAATGCATTATGTAGATGAAATGAATGTTTTGGGACATCGTGCTCATGCGGTTTGACTTTTATGAGCTCGTACCTCGTTCCTCAATGCAGAGAGTTTACAGCAGAGTGCAGAGGAGCTCGTGGGAATAAAAGTAGACAGACGTGTGTTCTCCTCCTCAGGCCGGACACTTCCTGCAGCGACACAAAGAGTTTACAGAAGATTTATTCTGCAGTAATCCTACATGCTGACAAACCTCACCTGATCCCTGCTGGACAGATTTAAAACTCCTCCTGACAACACGTCATTAACCCAGACATTATTTCTAACCCTTTAATGGTCCAGTTATCTCTTTGGACCCTATCCTCCCTAGGACTTTCTTTTGGCTTCTGCTCGAAAATTCTATACCCATACTCAAAGGGGCCTTACTCTCTAACTACAAGGTCTATTTGAATAATTTCAATGGATTAATAACACTAAGAAGGGTTTGCTCATATGAATTGTGTAAATATTGTGTATATGTTACTGGCTAATAGCAGATGAGGATGGAACACAGCTCCACTTTGAAAATGTCAGGTTCGTATGGTGAAAAAGCACTATTATTCATAATATTATATTAAATGAGGCTCAGTAAAGCCTAAACAAACACCCAGCATCATAGCAAACGATGGCAGTAGTCACACACAAAAGAATTGGAGTGAATAGAGTGAAGTAGGCCAGAGTTAGAGAGATAAACGTACGAGAGGTCGTCATTTGAGAAACAGCCTCTGAATCTGACCTTTGGCAGCAATATTCATTTCAAATATTTATATCAAAGCATGTGATAGTGCACCAATAAAGAGACAGTTCAAGCATCATGCCCTTAACATCAACAGTATAAATCATATATAGAGTGTTCATGTACAGATGATGACAGCATCTCAACTGCCCCAAACACTACAAAGCTAATGCCCCAAATTTAAGTTATTTTCATTCTGCATTATGAATATAGATTTATTATAAACTATTGATTATAATAAACTGTGCAAGTTGACTGACATCACTTTGTTTTTGCACTGCAAAGAGATACAGATCTAGAGGTGTCCATAGAGAGGATACAGATCTAGAGGTGTCCATCGAGAGGATAAAGATCTAGAGGTGTCCATCGAGAGGATAAAGATCTAGAGGTGTCCATCGAGAGGATAAAGATCTAGAGGTGTCCATCGAGAGGATACAGATCTAGAGGTGTCCATAGAGAGGATACAGATCTAGAGGTGCCCATCGAGAGGATACAGATCTAGAGGTGTCCATCGAGAGGATACAGATCTAGAGGTGTCCATAGAGAGGATACAGATCTAGAGGTGTCCATAGAGAGGATACAGATCTAGAGGTGTCCATAGAGAGGATACAGATCTAAAGGTGTCCATAGAGAGGATACAGATCTAGAGGTGTCCATAGAGAGGATACAGATCTAGAGGTGTCCATAGAGAGGATACAGATCTAGAGGTGTCCATAGAGAGGATACAGATCTAGAGGTGTCCATAGAGAGGATACAGATCTAGAGGTGTCCATAGAGAGGATACAGATCTAGAGGTGTCCATAGAGAGGATAAAGATCTAGAGGTGTCCATAGAGAGGATACAGATCTAGAGGTGTCCATAGAGAGGATAAAGATCTAGAGGTGTCCATAGAGAGGATAAAGATCTAGAGGTGTCCATCGAGAGGATACAGATCTAGAGGTGTCCATAGAGAGGATACAGATCTAGAGGTGTCCATAGAGAGGATACAGATCTAAAGGTGTCCATAGAGAGGATACAGATCTAGAGGTGTCCATAGAGAGGATACAGATCTAAAGGTGTCCATATAGAGGATACAGATCTAGAGGTGTCCATAGAGAGGATACAGATCTAGAGGTGTCCATAGAGAGGATACAGATCTAGAGGTGTCCATAGAGAGGATACAGATCTAAAGGTGTCCATAGAGAGGATACAGATCTAGAGGTGTCCACAGAGAGGATACAGATCTAGAGGTGTCCATAGAGAGGATACAGATCTAGAGGTGTCCATAGAAAAGATAAAGATCTAGAGGTGTCCATAGAAAAGATAAAGATCTAGAGGTGTCCATAGAGAGGATACAGATCTAGAGGTGTCCATAGAGAGGATACAGATCTAGATGTGTCCATAGAGAGGATACAGATCTAGAGGTGTCCATAGAGAGGATACAGATCTAGAGGTGTCCATAGAGAGGATACAGATCTAGAGGTGTCCACAGAGAGGATACAGATCTAGTGTGTCCATAGAGAGGATACAGATCTAGAGGTGTCCATAGAGAGGATAAAGATCTAGAGGTGTCCATAGAGAGGATACAGATCTAGAGGTGTCCATAGAGAGGATACAGATCTAGAGGTGTCCATAGAGAGGATACAGATCTAGAGGTGTCCATAGAGAGGATAAAGATCTAGAGGTGTCCATAGAGAGGATACAGATCTAGAGGTGTCCATAGAGAGGATACAGATCTAGAGGTGTCCATAGAGAGGATAAAGATCTAGAGGTGTCCATCGAGAGGATACAGATCTAGAGGTGTCCATAGAGAGGATACAGATCTAGAGGTGTCCATAGAGAGGATACAGATCTAAAGGTGTCCATAGAGAGGATACAGATCTAGAGGTGTCCATAGAGAGGATACAGATCTAAAGGTGTCCATATAGAGGATACAGATCTAGAGGTGTCCATAGAGAGGATAAAGATCTAGAGGTGTCCATAGAGAGGATACAGATCTAGAGCTGTCCATAAAGAGGATACAGATCTAGAGGTGTCCACAGAGAGGATACAGATCTAGAGGTGTCCATAGAGAGGATACAGATCTAGAGGTGTCCATAGAGAGGATACAGATCTAGAGGTGTCCATAGAGAGGATACAGATCTAGAGGTGTCCATATAGAGGATACAGATCTAGAGGTGTCCATAGAGAGGATAAAGATCTAGAGGTGTCCATAGAGAGGATACAGATCTAGAGGTGTCCATAGAGAGGATACAGATCTAGAGGTGTCCATAGAGAGGATACAGATCTAGAGGTGTCCATAGAGAGGATACAGATCTAGAGGTGTCCATAGAGAGGATACAGATCTAGAGGTGTCCATAGAGAGGATACAGATCTAGAGGTGTCCATAGAGAGGATACAGATCTAGAGGTGTCCATAGAGAGGATACAGATCTAGAGGTGTCCATGGAGAGGATACAGATCTAGAGGTGTCCATGTATCTGAACGGACTCTGGTTTCAGATGAACTGCTTGTTGACTTTGAGTCTCTGCTACATGACGGTCGGCGTTGTTGGAATATTTTTGGGAGAATTCAGGTCACAGGGCGTCTTTTTCAAAATTAAAAACTGTATCACATATGAAAGGAGAGGCAGAGAGACTGAGCTGGACCAGAGTTCCTTCATGGCTGAAGTTCATTTCAGTCCATGGTGTGAACTTATGTGTCGTCCTGTTAGTGCAGCACCTTCAGGCTGCAGTACAGGAAAAAATTAAATCCTGCTTTCATATTCAAATTCAGCCTAAAGCGATTCACTCAAAGCTTCTTTTTTCTCCTTCTTTCAGCACCTCTCTCTCTTTTACATTTATCTCCTCCTCCTCTCATTTAGTATGTAGGTCGAATGGCTGTGTTAAATGTAAATGTCCCTCATGCATAGCAGAGCAGGCCTCGCTCATAAAACCAGGGGCTGAATGAGAAATTAAATTAAACACCTCCAGCCACTTCAAACGTTCACCCAGGGAGTGTGTGCGTGTGTGTGTGTGTGTGTGTGTGTGTGTGTGTGTGTGTGTGTGTCCCGGTGTGACCCCGCGGAGGCTGCAGCCGCCGGTGGAGTCGGTGTGAACTTGTTAAAGTGGTTCGCCGGCTTTAATGAAGGAGTGAAGGGGCAACCGGGTGAGGTCACATCTGCTCAGGTCACACAGGTGACGAAAACAAACGCACCTGACAGAGTGAGATGAACGGCTCAGAGAGACAAAACGTGTTTAAACTAACAAAAGAATCACACCATGAAGCAGACTCTGATTGGCTGGCAGGTGTTTAAGAAACATACATTTATCAATCCAGCTGTTTTCTACTCATTTAAATAAAAAGGAATCTAAAGGACCTTATCCAGTGTTTCAGCTGTAACATTAATAGCTCACTAATAACCTTTAAATGGGCACAAAAGGAAATAAATGATCCTTAAACACACCTGTAAATCTAGACCGTGTGTTTGGGGCTGTGGCCCCTCTAAACGGGTAATGAATCCAGAATGGATTGATATTTACAGGGTGCATTGATGTGTGTTTGGTCTGCAGCCTGATGGTCTGGTCCCAGTTTAAACACTCAAGTGAAAAGTTTCTGGGTAACAGATCAAACTTTGATTCACACCGCACCGCAAGAAAGTTGGTGAACCAGAAGCTCCACAGCGACTTCTGAAAGAGCAACCAGTGTGTGTGTGTGTGTGTGTGTGTGTGTGTGTGTGTGTGTGTGTGTGTGTGTGTGTGTGTGTGTGTGAGTGAGTGTGTGTGTGTGTGTGTGTGTGTGTGTGTGTGTGTGAGTGAGTGAGTGTGTGTGTGTGTGTGTGTGTGTGTGTGTGTGTGTGTGTGTGTGTGTGTGTGAGTCATTACTCCCTCTGTAAGCCCGAGGAGGAAGGAAACGAGGAATAATCTCCCGTCTGATTTCCCTGTGCAGCGGGTCAGAGCTGCAGAGAGGAGTCACGTCGAGGTGAGTCGAGCCTCTGAATCTCAATCAGCTTCTTTCTTTCTCTTTTTTTTGTCAATGATGACCTGAGATGACCGCCGGCTGGTTTCACTGCTGATGGATTTTTTAGCGGCAGGTCTTCGTGGAGGCCACAGCAGCTCCACCTGCTTACAGAGACGGAGACACCGTTTCATACTTCATGGACTCATATTCATAGGACGGGGCGCTCACATCAAGCAGTCTGATTGCAGCTCAGAACCACACAGTAAATAACGAGGAGCTGAAAAGAACCTGACACAAAATCAACACAATTAAAGAGAAACTTCCTCCTCCAGGTCTGAGCAGAAGTCCTCCCACTGCATCGGTTTGATGGAAACCACGCCCACTCACGGTGAAACCACGCCCACTTCGTTGTGACGAACATGACAGCTATATGCAAAATATTTGATGGATTTACAGTTTATCAGACCTTAAATGAGACCAGAGTTTGTTTGTTTGTTCAAAAAGAGTGAATATATGAAGAGACGTAGACGTCATGACGTCACCCGTTAGTGTGGACAGAAACCATCTTGTTTTATATCAACCAGTGAACAGGAAGTGACCACATCTGGACTGAGGAGGAGTGACGTAGAGACGCCGTATACGTCTCTGGTAGAGACCTGTCAATCACTGTGTAGCCCCGCCCCTAAAGCATCCCCTGCTTTATGGTCTGTTTGACTCTAAATGGACCATAATGTACTAAATGAACATCATGCTGTATTGAAGAAGACTTGAAACTAGAGATTGAGACCATAAACTCATGTTTACAATGTTTACTGAGGTAATAAATCAAGAGAGAAGTAGAGTCATTTTCTCATAGACTTCTATAGAACCAGAGGAGTCGCCCCCTGGTGGACACTAGAGAGAATGCAGCTTTAACACATGAAGCATCGAAGAAACACAAAGACACTCGCATGTTCCCAGAGTTCTCTCTCCTCTCCTAAGTCCTCGTCTGGAGGAGTCATGTGAGGACAGGTGTGAGGCGGCAGTCACCTTCCTCCTCCCTCTTCAATCTGCAGCGGTCCCCAGATGATTTCTGGGTAAATTTACATTCCAGCAGCCTCGTCTGAATGTAAATGTGGAGGAGGAGGATCACAGGCGGCGTGTCCTCAGGAAGGTCATCAGAGGAGGAGACGAGCTGGTTATTGATTAACCCTTTAAATATCAAACAGAGGCTTTTACTTCTGCCTCCCTCTGTTTGATAATAAGATATGAAGCCTCCTCCACTGTCTTCTTATGCATTACAATGTTAATTCATCACTTCCTGTCTCTTTCACATTAAAAGCAGCCACTCAATCCATCACAAACCTTTGGAACGTATTAATCATCATTATTGAACATCAAGTATTCATTCATAGAGCTCATATTGAAACAGATTCAGCCTTAAATGATAGTAAAAGTTCATTAACGGGGATCAAATTCATCATGAATAATAAAAATGAAGTTCATATTTGTGCCTTTGATTTAACATTCAACAGATGGTTTTATTAAAGGTATTAATATAAGGAGTCTCTCAGCTGATACTACATCATGGTCCAGGAGTTTATCTTATTAATCATATTTCTGAATGTATCTTCATTTCTTTTTAAAAACACCTGATGTGAACTTATCAAGTCGTGTTTTCTTCTCTCACTATCACTCTGCTGATCTTCATCAATGATTTTCTCTCTCCTCCTCCGCCTCCTCCTCCTCCTCCTCCTGGTTTGATGTTTGGAGGCCGGTTCGGGTGAATTCATCTCCTCTGTCTTTGTGTTTCTGCTATAGAGTCTCATCTCCTGCCTCCGTTAAACTCTGGAGGAACTCAACCCAGAAATGCATCAATCTGATTGGTTCAGTGGCCCCTGATGCTCTCCTGATCGATTGGGAAGAAAACTCGTCTCTCTCTCGGCCCGTGGACTGAGCCTCTGTGTGAACAGATTAAAGTCAGCTGAGGACAGACAGCACAAACTTAAACACTACTTAGTTAGGTTGAGACAACACAACCACTTAGTTAGGTTGAGACAACTAAACTACTTAGTTAGGTTGAGACAACAACCACTTAGTTAGGTTGAGACAAATAAACTACTTAGTTAGGTTGAGACAAATAAACTACTTAGTTAGGTTGAGACAAATAAACTACTTAGTTAGGTTGAGACAAATAAACTACTTAGTTAGGTTGAGACAAATAAACTACTTAGTTAGGTTGAGACAAATAAACTACTTAGTTAGGTTCAGACAAATAAACTACTTAGTGAGGTTGAGACAAATAAACTACTTAGTTAGGTTGAGACAAATAAACTACTTAGTTAGGTTGAGACAACTAAACTACTCAGTTAGGTTGAGAC
The DNA here is from genome assembly GCA_032191485.1 of Leptoclinus maculatus. Taxonomy (NCBI): domain Eukaryota; kingdom Metazoa; phylum Chordata; class Actinopteri; order Perciformes; family Stichaeidae; genus Leptoclinus; species Leptoclinus maculatus. The sequence goes on from JAVDOI010000201.1 coordinate 155,341, forward strand.
ACAACTAAACCACTTAGTCCAGAGTTTTCAAAATTGTTCACGGTCGTACAAAGCGTACGACGGGGGGGGGGGTTGTCACTCATGTACGACTTTAAAGTTTCGTAAAATGTCGATATTTTTCGGTGAACGGAACTTGCATTTTTTAACGCCTGGCGGCATCTCGTGCAAACACTCTCTAATGCTGCGGATTGAGTCGAATCGAGTTTCTTTGCGACGTCCACGCCGTTTCCCAAAAATGTAACGTAACGAGCGAGAGCCTGTCAGACGCTGAAAGAGCTGCAACAAAGCGCTGCAGGAACGCCCGAGCCGGTGGGGGGGAGGGGGGGGGGGCTCCGAGCACTTTGCTTGTGCATGGAGGAGAGCGAGGCAAGGACAACAACAACAACAACAACAGCAACATTGGGGGTAAATTGCTCCAGTGCCCGGTGTGCAGTGAGCTGTTCCCGACTCGCTAACAACTTCTGAAACATCAGAAACTGACTCAGCACAAACTAAAAAAAGGAAGACCTTCAAAGCTGTGAACATGATCAACTATTAAAGGTTGTGACTTCAACTACCATGAACAATAGGACAATAATTGTCTTTGTGACTTGAAGTACCATGAACAATATTAAAACATCATCATTTGTTTATGGTTGGTGACATATATATTGAATACTTTTTTCCAGGTCTGTTGTAGAGTGGGTTGCACTTTTAAAGTGGTTAATAATACATTGTTGGATACATATCTTCTATATACATATTATTGTGTTTGTGTCTATAGTTGGGACTCCTAAAATCTAGACCTCTGTCATGTATTGTGATACAAATGTTGATATGTACTACTTTGAGGGGGGGGGGGGGTCTGGAAAAGTAGTACTCTTTGTACTACTGTGAACATGTTGATAACTTTGGATGACCCCTTAGTTAGGTTGAGACAACACAACCACTTAGTTAGGTTGAGACAACAAAACTGTTCGGTTACATTCAGGAGAACATTTGAAAAGTTCCTTTAACATTTTTAAAAAGCCTGTTTGTTTACTAATGAGAGGAAAGTTTTGGCAAACAAACATAAGCGGTGCTGTGAGCTAAATGCTAATGCTAACATTCAGCTCAGGAGACAACCTCAAGGTCTGAAGAGTGAAGTCAAAGCTTCATGTGTTCTCTCTAGTGTCCACCAGGGGGCGACTCCTCTGGTTCTATAGAAGTCTATGAGAAAATGACTACTTCTCTCTTGATTTATTACCTCAGTAAACATTGTAAACATGAGTTTATGGTCTCAATCTCTAGTTTCAAGTCTTCTTCAATACAGCATGATGTTCATTTAGTACATGATGGTCCATTTAGAGTCAAACAGACCATAAAGCAGGGGATGCTTTAGGGGCGGGGCTACACAGTGATTGACAGGTCTCTACGTTACAGGTGCAGGTCGCCTCCAGCAGGTCGAGGAGAGAAGAAGAAGAAGAAGTGGGTTCAACAAAGTGCGACAGGCTGAGAATAAATTACGACGCTGAGAGAAACCTCTAGTCTGCCGCTTCAAACGGGTTTCAAACGCTTTTCCAAGTCGACGCTTTTAACCGCCGGAGCTCTTCTGACGGTTATTCCCAGCGGACCTCGAACGCAGCATTATCTCTTTTTCTGTGGCTGTTTGCTTTGAAATCCCCCCCCCCCCCCCCCCCGGCAGCATCGGAGTCATCCGAGGACCGCTCTGTACATTAGTGTTGATCTATGAGGCAGTAAACTGTCCTACATAGAGTCACTGATGAACTTCACCTGAACTGTTAAACAAACAAACACACTTCCTGTCTCAGGGGCTCGCTCCGCTTCTCTCTCTCTCTCTCTCTCTCTCTCTCTCTCTCTCTCTTTTCTCTCTCTCCTCTCTCTCTCTCTCTCTCTCATCGGTGCGTCTCCGGGTCTCTCCCTCTCTCTCTCTCTCTCTCCTCTCTCTCTCCTCATCCTCTCTCTCTCACTCTCTCTCTTCTCTCTCTCTCTCTCTCCTCTCTCTCTCTCTCTCTCTCTCTCTCTCTCTCTCTCTCTCTCTCTCCTCTCTCTCTCTCATCTCTCTCTCTCTCTCTCTCTCTCTCTCTCTCTCTCCTCTCTCTCTCTCTCTCTCTCTCTCTCACTCTCTCTCTCTCTCTCCTTCTCTCTCTCTCTCTCTCTCTCTCTCTCTCTCTCTCTCTCTCTCTCTCTCTCTCTCTCTCGAAGGAAAACAGTCAAACACACACCTGCAGTTACCTCTCATCACCAGAGGTGTCGCCAAAGACAACAAGAGACGAACTTTAAACATTGAAAACTGACTTGAAGCATGTTTTAGTGATTTAATACGACTCAGGATGTGAACAAAGCAGAACCGGGAGAATGTTTGGTGATTTAGAGACAAAGCAGAGCGACGATGACGTAACTGCTGTTTGTAACCGCGAAAATATGACATCCAGAAGAAACAGAGAAACAACCGGCCTGTGAAAAGGAAAAAGAAAAGTGATGTGAGTGACGGGGAGGAAGAGGAAGACGAGGGAGGAAGAGCGGAGGGTTTTTCCAGACACCTGTCTCGAGTTTCACTTGAAGGACGTGTCCGCTCACAACATGTCGTTGTTCCCCAAACGGTCGTCTCAGAGAAGGTTCCGCTTCTATTGTGGAAAGAAAATAAGAGATTTGTTCCTCTGAAGACTTTAAACTGGAATAAATGGGAGCAGCTGGTTCCTGAGGATAAGAACATGTTGGAGGTGGAGACCAAGTGTAGCTGGTTGTTCACACGTTCATTGCAGCTGATAAGAAGTCAGATGTTGATCTTACAGCTTCCTCTGCTGCCCCCTAGTGGCCACAACATCCATTCATGTGTTTCCCCTCAGATCAGAGGTGTGCAGAGACACTTTGTCTTTATTCAACAGCAGATTAGAATAGCTGTAAAATCACCCATCAGAGTTTTATAGTCAAGACATGAAAGTGACTTGTGACTTGTGGTGCAGCGGCACATCGTCTGAGTGAAGATCAGCAGAATGCAGTGGCGGGCCGTGCATTGTATACCTGGGCCTTCACTGCTGAAACACCACCTAATAACCTCACGATGGCGCCACAGCTACGGTTATTATTCGTTTGTGTGGATGTAACATCACATATTCGTATTAAACCGTTCGTACGAGGCTTACAAACCAAACAATACGTTACTAGTGCATTTGGAAAATGCAGAAGCTTAAATTGTAGGAAATATAATGTTATATCGTCAATACAATATCGTCCCCATTCACTTAAACTGCACATGGATTCACTTGTGAGTCTGCAGGCCTCGGGCCTCTCTTCTACCTAGAGACACAGAGGTGACATCTGATTGGATAAAAGCTCTACTTAAAACAAGCTGCACTGGAAGCAGAGCAACTGAGGAAGACAGTAGCTGTGCAATGAGAAAATAAGATAATGGGGAACATATTTTTATAAATTATAATACATGTAGTGAATTTAAGAAACATCATTAAATTATGAAATAGTTATAACTTTGTGATTCTGTTTAGGCCAGCAGAGAAGGCTTTGCAGGCCCTGACGGCCCCCCACTGATGGAACCCACATCTCCAACACACGCTGCCTGACGTCATGCAGCACTAACTCATCATCTCATCAGTGAACTGTATCTCCTGGGAGCAGCTTGTTTCCCTGAAGAAACTGCTCCGAGCATTTATGATGTCATAACTATGTAAATGTGGACCGAGAGAGTAGAGAGCTGCAGATGGTTGTCTCAAGAGAGCCGAGGACCTCCACTGGTCTCTCATGTCTCCGTACAGTCCAGGTCCAGGTCCAGGTCCAGGCTGAGATGTATTCGGGGGTTAGTGTTCCGGTGCTCTGGGGAGCTGCAGAGCGCCACATGTTTCAGACTGCAGTAAATACATGAGAGCTAACGTCAGGACTGTGGAGGAGAAGTACGGTGGCCTGCAGGGGTCAACACTCAGAGATGCTCTCTGTCACTGAGACACTGACTTCACTCAGTCAACATATTTAAATGAGTACTTTGAGCTCCGGTGACACAAGGAAGAAGTACTTTTACTGCAGTACAAGTACTAATACTACAGAGTAGAAATACTGAGGTGAGTGATGTAGAGGATGAACAGGTGAGTGATGTAGAGGATGAACAGGATGAACAGGTGAGTGATGAACAGAATGAACAGGTGAGTGATGAACAGGATGAACAGGTGAGTGATGAACAGAATGAACAGGTGAGTGATGAACAGGATGAACAGGTGAGTGATGAACAGGATGAACAGGTGAGTGATGAACAGAATGAACAGGTGAGTGATGAACAGAATGAACAGGTGAGTGATGAACAGGATGAACAGGTGAGTGATGAACAGGATGAACAGGATGAACAGGTGAGTGATGAACAGAATGAACAGGTGAGTGATGAACAGAATGAACAGGTGAGTGATGAACAGAATGAACAGGTGAGTGATGAACAGGATGAACAGGTGAGTGATGAACAGGATGAACAGGTGAGTGATGAACAGGATGAACAGGTGAGTGATGAACAGGATGAACAGGTGAGTGATGAACAGGATGAACAGGTGAGTGATGTAGAGGATGAACAGGTGAGTGATGTAGAGGATGAACAGGATGAACAGGTGAGTGATGTAGAGGATGAACAGGATGAACAGGTGAGTGATGTAGAGGATGAACAGAATGAACAGGTGAGTGATGAACAGAATGAACAGGTGAGTGATGAACAGGATGAACAGGTGAGTGATGAACAGAATGAACAGGTGAGTGATGAACAGGATGAACAGGATGAACAGGTGAGTGATGAACAGAATGAACAGGTGAGTGATTAACAGAATGAACAGGTGAGTGATGAACAGGATGAACAGGTGAGTGATGAACAGAATGAACAGGTGAGTGATGAACAGGATGAACAGGTGAGTGATGAACAGGATGAACAGGTGAGTGATGAACAGGATGAACAGTTGAGTGATGAACAGGATGAACAGGTGAGTGATGAACAGGATGAACAGGTGAGTGATGAACAGGATGAACAGGTGAGTGATGAACAGCATGAACAGGTGAGTGATGAACAGGATGAACAGGTGAGTGATGAACAGGTGAGTGATGAACAGGATGAACAGGTGAGTGATGAACAGCATGAACAGGTGAGTGATGAACAGAATGAACAGGTGAGTGATGAACAGGATGAACAGGTGAGTGATGAACAGGATGAACAGGTGAGTGATGAACAGAATGAACAGGTGAGTGATGAACAGGATGAACAGGTGAGTGATGAAGAGGATGAACAGGTGAGTGATGAACAGGATGAACAGGTGAGTGATGAACAGCATGAACAGGTGAGTGATGAACAGAATGAACAGGTGAGTGATGAACAGGATGAACAGGTGAGTGATGAAGAGGATGAACAGGTGAGTGATGAACAGGATGAACAGGTGAGTGATGAACAGGATGAACAGGTGAGTGATGAACAGGATGAACAGGTGAGTGATGAACAGAATGAACAGGTGAGTGATGAACAGGATGAACAGGTGAGTGATGAACAGGATGAACAGGTGAGTGATGAACAGGATGAACAGGTGAGTGATGAACAGGATGAACAGGTGAGTGATGAACAGGATGAACAGGTGAGTGATGAACAGCATGAACAGGTGAGTGATGAACAGGATGAACAGGTGAGTGATGAAGAGGATGAACAGGTGAGTGATGAAGAGGATGAACAGGTGAGTGATGAACAGGATGAACAGGTGAGTGATGAACAGGATGAACAGGTGAGTGATGAACAGCATGAACAGGTGAGTGATGAACAGGATGAACAGGTGAGTGATGAACAGGATGAACAGGTGAGTGATGAACAGCATGAACAGGTGAGTGATGAACAGGATGAACAGGTGAGTGATGAAGAGGATGAACAGGTGAGTGATGAAGAGGATGAACAGGTGAGTGATGAACAGGATGAACAGGTGAGTGATGAACAGGATGAACAGGTGAGTGATGAACAGGATGAACAGGTGAGTGATGAACAGGATGAACAGGTGAGTGATGAACAGGATGAACAGGTGAGTGATGAACAGGATGAACAGGTGAGTGATGAACAGGTGAGTGATGAACAGGATGAACAGGTGAGTGATGAACAGGTGAGTGATGAACAGGATGAACAGGTGAGTGATGAACAGGATGAACAGGTGAGTGATGAACAGGATGAACAGGTGAGTGATGAACAGGATGAACAGGTGAGTGATGAACAGCATGAACAGGTGAGTGCTGCCACCTGGTGGACTAGCAGTGAAACTACAATCACAGTTTCTTTGTATCAGTTTTCTTTCATATTCTTTATCTATTGTTGAATGTTTACATCACATGTTGTGTCACCTGATGTCTTTAGTGTTTCATGATTGAACTGTTTTCATTAACTAATTCTGACATCTGTACGTCTCATTTCAGTGTTTGATCGTCTCCAGAGCAGCTTGGTCCTCATTGGTTGATATCTTAGAACAGAGCATAATAAATAGGAGCGTTTATCTTCCTGCTCCCGTTCTGATGAGTAATATTCATTCATATTATGTTGGAGAGTTTCTATATGAAGAGTGTATGTTTACTGTTCTTATTATTTGTTATGAATGTTTCCTGTTATAAATTAGGCTCATTAATCATTTTAAGAAATGTGAACTTAATAAAGTTTCTCCCTCATTTATGTGTTTCGGTTGTTTTCGTTCTTTCAGCGTTTAAAAAACAAATCAAAAGTGTTTTCAGGACGTCGTGTTTCTTCCACTCGGTGCCGTGGAAAAAAGACGAGTCAAAGAATTCCAGTTTTCCAAGAAAAATGGAAATCTTTTATTAATTTCACCAGAAAAACGATTAGTCGAGTTTTGATCAAAGCAAAAAACTGGAATATTAATTGTTCGTCCTCTGACGGTGAGTCTCTTTAAAAGACGTCAACACTAAGAGAGCGTTTCCTACATGAAACAATCAACAATCAATAAACAATAACAAGCAATAAACAATAACAATCAACAAACAATAACAATCAATAAACAATAACAATCACAGATTCAGAGATAATAAAAACACTGAAGACTCAAAGAATCAGCTCAACTTTGAACTCTTACAAAGTGTTTAAGGCGCTTCAACTATCGACAGAGACAATCCTCCATGTGGTCGTTAGACGGTGATGATGATACACACACACACACACACACACACACACACACACACACACACACACACACACACACACACACACACACACACACACACACACACACACACACACACACACACACACACACACACACACACACACACACACACACACACACACACACACACACACACACACACACACACACACACACACACACACACACACACACACACACACACACACACACACACCTCACAGCTTGGCCTTGGCCTGGAAGAAACTCATGACGGCGTTGAAACACTCGTCTGACGTCCATCGCTCCATCAGACGCTCCACCTCAGCATCGTTCACAGCGTGGAGACGATCCTTTCTCCACAGACCGGATCAGCTGTTTTGACAAGGACAAGGGACTGGGGGGGTGGGGGGGGGGGCATTAGAGCAGAACCTGAACCTCCTTGTGTGTGTCCTCTGTGTGTCTCTGTGTGTCTCTCTGTGGTGTGTGTGTGTGTGTGTCTCTGTGTGTGAGTGTGTGTGTGTGTGTGTGTGAGTGTGTGTGTGTCTCTCTGTGTGTGTGTGTGTGTGTGTCTCTCTGTGTGTGTGTGTGTGTGTGTGTGTGTGTGTGTGTGTGTGTGTGTGTGTGTGTGTGTGTGTGTGTGTGTGTGTGTGTGTGTGTGTGTCTCTGTGTGTGTGTGTGTGTGTGTGTGTGTGTGTGTGTGTGTGTGTGTGTGTGTGTGTGTGTGTGTGTGTGTGTGTGTGTGTGTGTGTGTGTGTGTGTGTGAGTGTGTTGTGTGTGTGTGTACCTTGGGGGGTAGCTTGGCGTAGACCTTCAGTCTGGTCCAAACCTCAGACTGGAAGCTGCTGTCGGGGAAAACCTCCGTAATCAGACCGAGTTCACAGGCCTGAACCGCTGACAGCTTCTTATTGAACAGCAACATCTCACTGGCCTGGAGGAGCAGGAGGAGGAGGGATAAGAGGAGGAGGAGGAGGAGGAGGAGGAGGAGGGATAAGAGGAGGAGGAGCAGGAGGAGGAGGAGGGACGGGGGAGGAGGAGAGGGATAAGAGGAGGAGGAGCCAGGAGGAGGAGGAGGGATAAGAGGAGGAGGGATAAGAGGAGGAGGAGGAGGGAGGAGGAGGAGGGATAAGAGGAGGAAGGAGGAGGAGGAGGAGGGATAAGAGGAGGAGGAGGAGGAGGAGGAGGAGGAGGGGATAAGAGGAGGAGAGGAGGAGGAGGAGGAGGGATAAGAGGAGGAGGGAGGAGGAGGAGGAGGAGGAGGAGGGGATAAAGAGGAGGAGGAGGAGGAGGAGGAGGAGGAGGAGGGAGGAGGAGGAGGAGGAGGAGGAGGAGGAGGAGGAGAGGAGCA
>JAVDOI010000201.1:176303-183803 GCA_032191485.1 Leptoclinus maculatus
GTTTATTTGGTGCTTAAGAAGCTTCTGGATGTGTTCAATACATCACCGTGGCACATATTGTATGGACTCACCATTCTGAATCATGTTGGTGTGCTTAGGTTTGACTTGCTCCCATGTCCTCTTGATGGTTAAACTACATGGGGGTTAAAGCTCTCATCATGATATGACAGTGGTATTAGTACACCATAGCATATCATTACTGTACTCATGATGAGAAGAGAGAGAATCACACACAAGTTCTCTTCACTGCTTCAGTTGATTGAATGTCTGATTATGAATAATAAACATACTGATCCATACACAGATTCACACACACATATTCAAACTCCTAGTTCTATATGTGATCTACACATACATGTATATACACATGTATAGTATGATACATGAGCGCATACAGTACATATATCCTCATAAGTATCTATTGATTCCTATCAGTTAGATACTCGTTGGGCTTGTTTTATCTACTTATTGTGAAAGAGTTGAGATGATTATTTCCTCTATAAGATCTCATTGATGATTCATTCCATTAAGCCTACTGACGCACATTTAAAGACATATCATCTGATTGATTGGGGTGATGAGGCACTTCAAATGAGCCGATACATTCCCCAACACTTATGTATTTAACTTGTCTGATATTTTATATGATATATATATTTTATATGATATATATATTTTATATGATATATATATTTTATAGTATATATATATTTTATATTATATATATATTTTATATTATATGTATATTTTATATTATATATATATTTTATATTATATATATATTTTATATTATATGTATATTTTATATTATATATATATTTCATATGATATATATATTTCATATGATATATATATTTTATATTATATATATATTTCATATGATATATATATTTCATATGATATATATATTTTATATTATATATATATTTTATATTATATATATATTTTATATGATATATATATTTTATATTATATATATATTTTATATTATATATATATTTTATATGATATATATATTTTATATTATATATATATTTTATATGATATATATATTTTATATGATATATATATTTTATATGATATATATATTTTATATTATATATATATTTTATATTATATATATATTTTATATTATATATATATTTTATATGATATATATATTTCTCAGCGGTGGCGGTGTTAGATTAGTCATGATTATGGTCTTGACTTCCTCATAAGCGTTCATGATCATCTCCTGCTCGCCAGCGGAGAACAAAGACTCTTTCTTTGACTTTATTCACTATTGTACTGTTAGAAAATCATGGTTTCGGTGATCGACTCTTCTCCCTTTTGACGTAAAACGGGCACGCCCACTTATCCTGATGACTGAGGTCTGGTTCAACTTAACGAGACTGTTTGAGCTGATCAGCCTTTGAGGAACCGAGATAGCCTGACTTCAATCATCTCAGTAATTTAAGCTGGATAAGTGGACATTTGATCGACTTAGTTGAGCGACGTACGAGGAACGGGGCCCAAGTCTAGTCTATATATATATATATATATATATATATACACACACATGTATATATATATATATATATAAATATTATATAATATATAATTATATATATTTATTATATATATAATTATATATATATATAATTATATATATATATATAATTATTAATTATATATATATATATATAAAAAATAATTAGTACTTTTAGTGTGACAGAGTACTATCAGTGTGGTATTAGTACTTTCACTAGTACTAATACCACCGTGTTTAGAACAATCATGACATCACAGATTCAACCTTCATTTCTTTATTGTCTTCATCAAACATTGAACTCAACATCAACATGAAATGAATTTAAACTAAACATCAAAACGTTGATTATTGAACAATAAACAGCTTTTTAAAAGACAAACAAACGTTCTTTTATCACAAAATATATAAATCATGTTTGATTTAGAAATCATAATAAAAAAGTGCAAACTGATAATAGTCTCAAACAATCTGAACGTTTCTTCTATAAAAAGAGTTTTTGATGAAATAAAAGTGTTTACCTGAAGATCAGGTTCTAAAGGTTCTAAAGGTTCTAAAGGATTATTCAAGAAAACTTTGATGAAGAATCTCATTATGAAGAAAACACAAGTATTGCTCTAAATGTCTGACAGAGGTGTGTGTGTGTGTAGGTGTGTGTCTCTCTCTGTGTGTGTGTGTGCGTGTCACACAGTGTGTGTGTGTCCTGTGCTCAGGTAGGTCTTCATGGTGGTGATGAGCTCACTCTCCTCCTCCAGCGTCAGGTCCAGATAATCCTCCTCATGACGGGAGATGTCCTCCAACACCTCGTTCACCAACTCACTGTCCTCTGTCAACACAACACCTGCTGTTATTCATTGCTGTTATTCATTGTTCTTATTCATTGCTGTCGGTCATTGCTGTCGGTCATTGGTGTCGGTCTGTCGGTCATTGTTGTCGGTCATTGCTGTCGGTCATTGCTGTCGGTCATTGCTGTCGGTCATTGCTGTCGGTCTGTCGGTCATTGCTGTTATTCATTGCTGTCGGTCATTGCTGTCGGTCATTGCTGTCGGTCATTGCTGTCGGTCTGTCGGTCATTGCTGTTATTCATTGCTGTCGGTCATTGCTGTCGGTCATTGCTGTCGGTCATTGCTGTCGGTCATTGCTGTCGGTCTGTCGGTCATTGTTGTCGGTCATTGCTGTCGGTCATTGCTGTCGGTCATTGCTGTCGGTCATTGCTGTCGGTCATTGCTGTCGGTCATTGCTGTCGGTCATTGCTGTCGGTCATTGCTGTCGGTCTGTCGGTCATTGCTGTTATTCATTGCTGTCGGTCATTGCTGTCGGTCATTGCTGTCGGTCATTGCTGTCGGTCATTGCTGTCGGTCATTGCTGTCGGTCATTGCTGTTATTCATTGCTGTCGGTCATTGCTGTCGGTCATTGCTGTCGGTCATTGCTGTTATTCATTGCTGTCGGTCATTGCTGTCGGTCATTGCTTTTATAAATTATATTCATTGTTCGTTGCACAACAGGTGTGTCCTCCTACCTGTGGAGTTGCTGGAGGAGGTGCTGAAGGAGTTGCTGGAGGAGGTGCTGGGCTCCTCGGAGGACGGGGACTCGGCCATCAGCTCCGGAGAGAGGACGCCCTGGTTGTCCAGCAGCAGCTGAGTCGCCGACTGGACGTCTCCACCCGTCAGTCTGAGAGCCGCCTCGGAGACGTCCCTCTGGAAGCCCAGATACAAGAGCTGAGGAGACAAGAGGAGGACGGGTCAACGTCTGTCCTCCAGAGACCGCTCAACTCAAGAAGAAGAAGAAGAAGAAGCTCTACCTGCTCCACACACCCCTCTGTGTTGTTGTTGGTGGCCTGAGCCGATTCACTGGAGTCCAGCAGGATCTGAACACAACACAGAACTTGTTCCAGAGCTTTCTACCAAACACCAGGGTTTCATCAGCACATGGAGATGTCTTCACTTCACGTCCTCACAGCCTTTACTGCAGTAAAGGTACTACTACCACACTACTAGTAAAAGTATGCATTCACAAGACAGACAGAGAGACAGACAGAGAGACAGGCACTGACTCCATAAGCCTTGTCCACGTCTCCATCAGCGTGGTGTAGAGCTCTGGCTGCGTCTCTCCTGGAGAAACCGAGCTCTGTGAGGGTGGAGATCACCTCAGACCTCCTGCTCCTCCTCTTCCTCTCCCTCTGCTTCAGCTCCTCTCGCTCCTGGTGACCATCATCATCATCATCATCATCACCATCATCACCATCATCACCATCATCATTTTCATTTCATGACGTTTACAGAACGTTAGAAACAAAAGAGACAGAGACAGACAGACAGACAGAGACAGAGACAGACAGACAGACAGACAGACAGACAGAGACAGACAGACAGACAGACAGTCTCACCTGTCTCTGGTTACTGATGTGGAGAGCTGCCTCCTGCAGGTCTCCCTCACAGGCTCTGAGTCCGAGTCGAGCTTCTCTCTCAGTGAAACCCAGAGACATCAGCTGATCCATCTTCTCTGAGTCCAGACAGAGACGACTGTACAGAGCCTCCACCTACACACACACACACACACACACACACACACACACACACACACACACACACAGTTCACATGCTAGCTATGCTAAGCTAACACAGTAAACATGTGCCTCTCTTCACAGACTGACTTTGGACAGCTGGTGTCGAGCCTGAGCGTCGTTCCCTTCGATGTAGGAGAGGAGACTCTGGAGGAGGTGCAGCCGCAGGAACAACACCTCCTCTCTACCTGTGTTACCCTGATGACACAAACACACACACAATAAGAACATTAACAAACTCTGTCTGAGAGGTTAGTTTTGAGAGTGACCTAAGTGAATGTCTCTATTGTTATAAATGTGACCTAAGTGAATGTCTCTATTGTTATAAATGTGACCTAAGTGAATGTCTCTATTGTTTTAAATGAGACCTAAGTGAATGTCTCTATTGTTATAAATGTGACCTAAGTGAATGTCTCTGTTGTTTTAAATGAGACCTAAGTGAATGTCTCTATTGTTATAAATGAGACCTAAGTGAATGTCTCTATTGTTATAAATGTGACCTAAGTGAATGTCTCTGTTGTTTTAAATGAGACCTAAGTGAATGTCTCTATTGTTTTAAATGAGACCTAAGTGAAAGTCTCTATTGTTTTAAATGAGACCTAAGTGAATGTCTCTATTGTTATAAATGTGACCTAAGTGAATGTCTCTGTTGTTTTAAATGTGACCTAAGTGAATGTCTCTATTGTTTCAAATGAGACCTAAGTGAATGTCTCTATTGCTTTAAATGATACCTAAGTGAATGTCTCTATTGTTTTAAATGTGACCTAAGTGAATGTCTATATTGTTTTAAATGAGACCTAAGTGAATGTCTCTGTTGTTTTAAATGTGACCTAAGTGAATGTCTCTGTTGTTTTAAATGTGACCTAAGTGAATGTCTCTATTGTTATAAATGTGACCTAAGTGAATGTCTCTATTGTTTCAAATGAGACCTAAGTGAATGTCTCTATTGCTTTAAATGAGACCTAAGTGAATGTCTCTATTGTTTCAAATGAGACCTAAGTGAATGTCTCTATTGTTTCAAATGAGACCTAAGTGAATGTCTCTATTGCTTTAAATGATACCTAAGTGAATGTCTCTATTGTTTTAAATGTGACCTAAGTGAATGTCTATATTGTTTTAAATGAGACCTAAGTGAATGTCTGTTGTTTTAAATGTGACCTAAGTGAATGTCTGTTGTTTTAAATGTGACCTAAGTGAATGTCTCTATTGTTTCAAATGAGACCTAAGTGAATGTCTCTATTGTTTCAAATGAGACCTAAGTGAATGTCTCTATTGTTATAAATGAGACCTAAGTGAATGTCTCTACCGTTTTAAATGAGACCTAAGTGAATGTCTCTATTGTTTCAAATGAGACCTAAGTGAATGTCTCTATTGTTTCAAATGAGACCTAAGTGAATGTCTCTATTGTTTCAAATGAGACCTAAGTGAATGTCTCTATTGTTATAAATGAGACCTAAGTGAATGTCTCTATCGTTTTAAATGAGACCTAAGTGAATGTCTGTTGTTTTAAATGAGACCTAAGTGAATGTCTCTATCGTTTTAAATGAGACCTAAGTGAATGTCTCTATTGTTTTAAATGAGACCTAAGTGAATGTCTGTTGTTTTAAATGAGACCTAAGTGAATGTCTCTATCGTTTTAAATGAGACCTAAGTGAATGTCTCTATTGTTATAAATGAGACCTAAGTGAATGTCTCTATCGTTTTAAATGAGACCTAAGTGAATGTCTCTATTGTTATAAATGAGACCTAAGTGAATGTCTCTATCGTTTTAAATGAGACCTAAGTGAATGTCTGTTGTTTTAAATGTGACCTAAGTGAATGTCTCTATTGTTTCAAATGAGACCTAAGTGAATGTCTCTATTGTTATAAATGAGACCTAAGTGAATGTCTCTACCGTTTTAAATGAGACCTAAGTGAATGTCTCTATTGTTTTAAATGTGACCTAAGTGAATGTCTGTGTGACTCTCACCTTTATCATGAGCAGCCTCTGCTGCCTCTCTCCGTAGCAGCGTAGGAAACAGTCCTCTGCTCTCTGCAGTCTTGTGCGTCCGTCGTCCAGACAGGACAGAGCCTCCAGAGCTCTGTAGCACCAGACCACGTCCAGCTGCAGCACGGCGAAGTTATCCACCGACGCCAGCAGAGCAGAACCACACCGACTACACACACAACACTCAGGTTAGTGAGGGTGATGACGATGACGATGAAGATGGTGGTGGTGATGAAGAAGTCGGTACCTGAACTGCTGGTCGGCCTGCAGCAGGTGACACAGAGCGTTGTCAAACTGCTTCTTCTTCATCAGAGAACGACCTTTCTCATGGAAACCCATCGCCAGGATCAGAGCCTACACACACACACACACACACACACACACACACACACACACACACACACACACACACACACACACACACACACACACACACACACACACACACACACACACACACACACACACACACACACACACACACACACACACACACACACACACACACACACACACACACACAGAAAATGAACCCTTTCTTTGTTCCTCTGATGCTGCTTGTATGTGATGTTGCATTCAGGTGTTCTTGGTAACTGTGAGCTTCTGGATGAGAACATTATAATATCTATAAAGCTATATGTATATATATACACGATGTATTCACAGTACTTGTACCTTCTTCTCCTGGGGGGGGATCTTCAGAGGGTTTCCTCTCTGGTCGGCGATCTCCAGGAAAGGGGAGGAGTCTTCACTGCCGTCTGAGGACACAGAGACACAGTGACAGCCAGCCGTCCAATCACAGCGGAGGAGGGGCGGGACTAATACCTCACACACACATCCTGCATGAAGAGCCTTCTTCTCTCCTCTGCATTCAAGTATTAAGTGTTTCATTCATACTATAACTGATATATATATATATATATATATGTGTGTGTATAGTACCTCTCTCTGACAGGATCTGGAACCCCTTCTGGGTCCTCTGCAGACTCTCCTTCTGGTTCTTCTTCTTCTCCTCTTCCTCACTCAGCTGGAGTTTCCACTCGGCGTCGCTGACCTTCAGCACCATCATCTTACTGTGGTTCTTCACTCCCTGCTGGTCCAGAGACTGGTCTACACACACACACACACACACACACACACAGTGAGACACACACACACACACAGTGAGACACACACACACACACACACACACACACACACACACACACACACACACACACACACACACACACTGAGAGATACACACACACACACACACACACACACACACACACACACACACTCTCTCTGAACTCACCTACAGACAGAGTTTTTCCGTTGAGGATCAGTTTGATGTATTTCAGGCCGTACTCTTCTCCAATCCTACACAGGAACACACTCATCAGTGTGTGTGTCACCGTGTGTGTGTGTGTGTCTCACTG
>JAVDOI010000201.1:188803-208803 GCA_032191485.1 Leptoclinus maculatus
TACATATATATAGTACATTTACATACATACATACATATATATAGTACATATACATACATATATATATATAGTACATATACATACATATATATATATAGTACATATACATACATATGAAATATAAAGGTGTTGATAGTGACGAATGGATGCTTAAAGAGACAGTACACCATTAGACGGACTGGACGTGGACCCTCAGAAGGACGAGTACATCCCCAGCCTCCTGGCGGACTCTGAGATCCTCGGGGTCTTCCTGTTGGGGAACGGGTGGTAGCTCTGGTTCTGGTTCTGGTTCTGGTGGACCCCGGTGGAGGAGCCCACCCACCCCAAACTCAGCTGCCTGGTGAACCCGAGGGCCGGCGCTGATAACTTCCTGGAGCCGAGTGAACCAGAGACAGAAACCTGGACTGGATCCGTCTTCTCTGGATCTCCTCTGGACCCGTCAGAGGACCCAGGACCGGGGTCTCCTCTGGACCCATCAGAGGACCCAGGACCCGGGTCTCCTCTGGACCCGTCAGAGGACCCAGGACCCGGGTCTCCTCTGGACCCGTCAGAGGACCCAGGACCGGGGTCTCCTCTGGACCCGTCAGAGGACCCAGGACCGGGGTCTCCTCTGGACCCGTCAGAGGACCCAGGACCGGGGTCTCCTCTGGACCCATCAGAGGACCCAGGACCCGGGTCTCCTCTGGACCCGTCAGAGGACCCAGGACCGGGGTCTCCTCTGGACCCGTCAGAGGACCCAGGACCCGGGTCTCCTCTGGACCCATCAGAGGACCCAGGACCCGGGTCTCCTCTGGACCCGTCAGCGTTGACTTCTTCTGTGGTGCTGCAGAAGGAGCTGCAGGAGAGTTTTCTGGACTCGGAGGAAGACGAGGAGTGTCTGTAAAGACCAGAAGAACTTCATCAGAATCTGATCCACTAGAACATTGAAATGATCTTCTGGTTATTTACTCAAACGGATCAATGAGGCAGCACGGCGCCATCTGCTGGAAGGTTCAGAGAGTAACAAACAAAGTGAAGGAAAAGAGTTAAATAAATACAATAAAACTAAATTAAATTAAATTAAATTAACTTTTCCCTGACCGGGAGGAACTGTCGGTGACACCGGGACAGCAGCGCCGGTGGAGTTCCAGGTGGACGTGCCATGGGTCGGGGTCAAAGGTCACAGCCGGCGGCGACGTGAAACCCTGAGAGACCGAGACGACGACCTCCGACAGCTCCTCCGACACTAAAGACAGAGTAACCGAGTATTTTATACTCTGGTATTATTGTGGTATTACAATGTCAAGTCACAGCTTCCTGTCTCAGGGGCTTTTATTTTGAAATCTCAACGCGTGACTTGTTCCTGAACGTTTAAAACCAACATTTCCTGCAGTTTCTCTGCACAGATCCACAGTTTCTTCTTCTCTCTCTGATATTACGACGTCTACTTTCTCACCGACACACCTGAGACGCTCCTCCACAGGTAAGAGAGCTCACCTGTCCTCAGCAGCAGCACGTGTGTGTGTCTCCTCTGTGTCTCTCTGGTGCACCTGTACTGTTCTCTGAGCAGAGATATGTCCATGTTCCTCCTGCTCTGCTCCTCCTGCTCCTCCTCCTCACGCCTCATCAGCTGCTCCTTCTTCCTGATACCTGCGGGAGACACACGGAGAGGTGACATTTGACCTGCACACCTTACACACACCTGCTCACACCTACACACACCTGCACACACTTACACACACCTGCACACACCTACACACACCTGCACACACCTGCACACACCTTACACACACCTGCTCACACCTACACACACCTGCACACACCTACACACACCTGCACACACCTTACACACACCTGCACACACCTGCACACACCTTACACACACCTGCTCACACCTACACACACCTGCACACACCTGCACACACCTGCACACACCTTACACACACCTGCTCACACCTACACACACCTGCACACACCTGCTCACACCTACACACACCTACACACACCTGCTCACACCTGCACACACCTGTGTATATATAATATATATACAACAATTGTTATATAATATATATACATATATACAATGTACATGTATACATACATATATTATATAATAACGTATTGAAGACTGCAAATAAAACTAAATATTAACAATAAAGATTAGATGTGTTATAGGTGTGTGTGTGTGTGTGTGTGTGTGTGTGTGTGTTATAAGTGTGTATGTGTGTGTGTGTTATAAGTGTGTATGTGTGTGTGTGTGTGTGTGTGTGTGTTATAAGTGTGTATGTGTGTGTTATAAGTGTGTATGTGTGTGTCTGTTATAAGTGTGTATGTGTGTGTGTGTGTGTTATAAGTGTGTATGTGTGTGTTATAAGTGTGTATGTGTGTGTGTGTGTACCCTCCAGCAGCTCTCCACAGCAGCAGCAGGACATCCCGTTGGCTGCAGCAGAAACACACCTGCTTCAGGTGAATTCAGCGTCCTGCTGCTCGGAGACTCGTGGTGCGTTCAAAGCCCGTCTGGAAGCTCCGATAAGTCACTACCTGCTCCTCAAAGCCGTGAAAATGGATCCAAGTAAAACCTGAAAAACAAAAGTAAAACGATGAGTTGTGACCGGTCGAAGGAGAAATCAGGAGAATGAAGTAGGTGTTACCTGGTCAGGTAGGAGGCTGGACTGATAACACACACACACACACACACACACACACACACACACACACACACTGGGCTCTGACTTTGATTGGTGTGTAAACAGTGGAGGACAATGTGTTGACCTTTCTGAAGAACAAACGCTGCATTCATTAACAATCAGAGTGAAGAGAGTTAAACAGCTTCAGAACAATGACTCAGCAGATTACAGGAGGTCTGAACCACCAGCTGACACCAGTACACACCAGTACACACCAGTACACACCAGTACATACATACCAGTACACACCAGTACACACCAGTACATACATACCAGTACACACCAGTACACACCAGTACACACCAGTACATACATACCAGTACACACCAGTACACACCAGTACACACCAGTACACACCAGTACACACCAGTACACACCAGTACACACCAGTACACACCAGTACATACATACCAGTACACACCAGTACATACATACCAGTACACACCAGTACACACCAGTACACACCAGTACACACCAGTACACACCAGTACACACCAGTACATACATACCAGTACACACCAGTACACACCAGTACACACCAGTACATACATACCAGTACACACCAGTACACACCAGTACACACCAGTACACACCAGTACATACATACCAGTACACACCAGTACACACCAGTACATACATACCAGTACACACCAGTACACACCAGTACACACCAGTACATACATACCAGTACACACCAGTACACACCAGTACATACATACCAGTACATACACATTATTATAAATATAGTACTTTTTACTGTACTACATCTCAGAGGTACATGTTGTACTTTTTACTGTACTACCTTTAGTTACTTTACAGATTGAGATTATTGATCAACTAATACATGATGTAGTATTATTACAGATTAAACTACCATCAGTATATGAAGTCATTGAGCTCCACCTTTAAAGTGATGAACACATGAATACATCAATAATTATAACACAATAATAGTATACATGTTATTCTGCATAATGAGTACTTGAGTACTAGTTTTGGTACTTAAAGTATTTTTTTGATGTTTAAACTAAAAAAATTAAAAGTTTTGTTGAAAAGTAAACGATGCTCAATTGACTGTTGTAATTTGTACATAAACATTTCCATTCATGTATGGAAAAATTAAGTAACAATACACACTTTGCATACAGATACACTAATGTACTTTGTATTAAAAAAAGGACTTAAATATACTTAAACTTAAATATATATTAAAGTGAAATAGTGATGAGGTCATAAAAACAGTACACACAGTACATAATAATTAAAATGTTTTTAAATAAATACTATTAAAAGTACTATAATGGAAGAGAAAAACCAGTCAGATACACAAGTATTATCAGCTTCATGTATATTCAGAAGTAAAAGTACACACAATACACACACAATACACATGTGTTAAATGCACATTGGGGTTGATGATAATACTTTTGTACTTTTTCTTGAGTACTTTTACACTGTGGTATTAGTACTTTTACTGCAGTAAAGGACCTGAATACTCTGAATACTTCTACATGTAAATCATTAACTTTTGTATTAATACTAACTAGAGTCAGAGTGTTACTGTCTCTTTAAATAATGAACCCCTGCTCCTCACTCTGTGTGCGCGTGTTGCATGATGGCCGCCGCTCGTGACTCTCCTCTGTTTCTGGGCTTTGACTTCAGCACCCAGCAGGTAAACTTACCACGTGCAGCCTGTTTACTCCGTGTACTTCTACACAGTCCTTCATTTAGTACTTGTGTATTTTACTGAGTGTGTGAAAGTCGTTACTTCTGTACTCGTGTACTGTGTGAGGTACTTTACTGTGTGTTTACATTCTGTACTACTTCTACTTTATCTGAGTGCTGTAGAATCCTACGACACCTGAATGCATCATTAGGACTAGATTTGTAATATATAAAAGTGTACTGAGTGTACTTTTACTGCTGATACTTTATACATGAAGCTGATATACCTGTGTACTTTTACTTCTGATACTACATGAAGCTGATAATACTTGTGTACTTGTACCTCTGGTACTAGCTGAAGCTGGTAATACTTGTGTACTTGTACCTCTGGTACTAGCTGAAGGTGGTAATACTTGTGTACTTGTACCTCTGGTACTAGCTGAAGCTGGTAATGCTTGTGTACTTGTACCTCTGGTACTAGCTGAAGCTGGTAATGCTTGTGTACTTGTACCTCTGGTACTAGCTGAATGTGGTAATGCTTGTGTACTTGTACCTCTGGTACTAGCTGAAGCTGGTAATGCTTGTGTACTTGTACCTCTGGTACTAGCTGCAGCTGGTAATGCTTGTGTACTTGTACCTCTGGTACTAGCTGAAGCTGGTAATGCTTGTGTACTTGTACCTCTGGTACTAGCTGAAGCTGGTAATGCTTGTGTACTTGTACCTCTGGTACTAGCTGAAGCTGGTAATGCTTGTGTACTTGTACCTCTGGTACTAGCTGAAGCTGGTAATGCTTGTGTACTTGTACCTCTGGTACTAGCTGAAGCTGGTAATGCTTGTGTACTTGTACCTCTGGTACTAGCTGAAGCTGGTAATGCTTGTGTACTTGTACCTCTGGTACTAGCTGAAGCTGGTAATGCTTGTGTACTTGTACCTCTGGTACTAGCTGAAGCTGGTAATGCTTGTGTACTTGTACCTCTGGTACTAGCTGAAGCTGGTAATGCTTGTGTACTTGTACCTCTGGTACTAGCTGAAGCTGGTAATGCTTGTGTACTTGTACCTCTGGTACTAGCTGAAGCTGGTAATGCTTGTGTACTTGTACCTCTGGTACTAGCTGAAGCTGGTGGCCATCGATGAGAACCTGAACGTCGTTCACCAGAATAATGTGCAGTTTGACTCCGAGCTTCCTGAGTTCAGGTAACAAACATCTCCTCTGTGTACTACTAGTACAACTACTACTAGTACTACTTAGTAGTAGTATTCTTTTATATTTCGGACACATTCAGAAGCTTGTAAATGCATCACTGTGCATCTATGTGATTTAATTCAGTAAAGTCTTTTATTTTGAAACTCCAGGACTCAGGGAGGAGTTCATATTCATGCTGACAGACTGACGGTCACCTCACCTGTACTGATGTGGGTGAAGGTGAGTCTCACACACACACACACACACACACACTCACTGTGGCCAATGACGGTCTGTTTTGGTTGGTCCCTGTGCTGCTCTGTGATTGGTTGTCACGTGTCTCTGCGTCTGTCTGTCATCAGGCTCTGGACCTGCTATTGGACAAGATGAAGGGGGCGGGGCTTGCCTTCTCCCGTGTCAGAGCGTTGTCGGGCAGCGGTCAGGTGAGAGAGCTCTGAGCAGACACACCAAACCTACTGCAGCGTTACGATATACCTTCATTAGAACCACACCCAGACCAAAAGTACTCCACAGTATGTGTACAAAGGTGTCCATATAACATACTTCATACTTTATATCATAACTTCACCTGTTCATTGACTGATCCTCTTAGATCTAAAGGAAAGTGGGAGGAGTCTGGTTTTTATAACAGAACCTCTTTAAATGTCTCTCAGCAACACGGCAGCGTGTTCTGGAGAAGAGGGGCGTCTGAGACCCTGAAGGACCTGGACCCGAACCAGAACCTGCACCAGCTGCTGCAGGTGTGTGGGCCCACAGGTACGTGTGTGTGTGTGTGTGGTATTATGGGATGTGAGCTGATGCTGACTCTCTAACAGGACAGCTTCTCCGTGTCTCACTCTCCTGTGTGGATGGACTCCAGCACCACACAGCAGTGTGAGGAGCTGCAGACAGCAGCAGGAGGAGCAGTGAGACTGGCAGAGATCACAGGGTCCAGAGCATACGAGGTCTGTCTGTCTGTCTGATCACCTGTCTGTCTGTCTGTCTGTACACCTGTCTGTCTGTCTGATCACATGTCTGTCTGTCTGTACACCTGTCTGTCTGTCTGTCTGTACATCTGTCTGTCTGTCTGTACACCTGTCTGTCTGTCTGTACACCTGTCTGTCTGTCTGTCTGTACATCTGTCTGTCTGTCTGTCTGTACACCTGTCTGTCTGTCTGATCACATGTCTGTCTGTCTGTACACCTGTCTGTCTGTCTGTCTGTACACCTGTCTGTCTGTCTGAACACCTGTCTGTCTGTCTGTCTGTACATCTGTCTGTCTGTCTGTCTGAACACCTGTCTGTCTGTCTGTACATCTGTCTGTCTGTCTGTCTGATCACATGTCTGTCTGTCTGTACACCTGTCTGTCTGTCTGTCTGTACACCTGTCTGTCTGTCTGTCTGTCTGATCACATGTCTGTCTGTCTGTACACCTGTCTGTCTGTCTGTCTGAACACCTGTCTGTCTGTCTGTCTGAACACCTGTCTGTCTGTCTGTCTGATCACCTGTCTGTCTGTCTGTCTGATCACCTGTCTGTCTGTCTGATCACCTGTCTGTCTGTCTGATCACATGTCTGTCTGTCTGTACACCTGTCTGTCTGATCACCTGTCTGTCTGATCACCTGTCTGTCTGTCTGTCTGTCTGATCACCTGTCTGTCTGTCTGTACACCTGTCTGTCTGATCACCTGTCTGTCTGTCTGTCTGATCACCTGTCTGTCTGATCACATGTCTGTCTGTCTGTACACCTGTCTGTCTGTCTGTCTGATCACCTGTCTGTCTGTCTGATCACATGTCTGTCTGTCTGTACACCTGTCTGTCTGTCTGTCTGTCTGATCACCTGTCTGTCTGTCTGTCTGTTCACCTGTCTGTCATATCTAATGGGTGTCTGTCTGCAGCGTTTCACAGGAAACCAGATCTCCAAACTGAGACAGACTCGACCGGAAGAGTTCAAGAACACAGAGGTCAGTGAGCAGCCTTTGTTATTGTGTTAATGAATGAACACAACTGATCATTGTGTGTGTGTGTGTGTGTGTGTGTTTTCAGAGGATCTCATTGGTCAGCAGCTTCGCAGCCTCTCTCTTCCTCGGTGGTTACGCCTCCATCGACTACAGTGACGGTACAGAATCAGTGCTCGTTGATCGTTTATCAATTAGTGTCTTTATTGATCCATCCTCCATCTTTATTAATCATTACTTTAAACGTACACAACGATGACTCAGCAGAGTAAATGTGAAAATGTATGAAAAAAACTAAACTATTGATGATGTCAGAGAGACATTAAACAACAACAAAGAGACTAAACGACGACAAAGAGACTAAACGACGACAAAGAGACTAAACGACGACAAAGAGACATTAAACTAGGGCTGCAACTAACGATTATTTTAATAATCGATTAATCTGTCGATTATTTTTACGATTAATCGATGAATCGGATAAAAAAAAAAAAACATTAATTTCCAACCCTTTATTCAAAAACAGTATGCTTTATGCTTTACATCTGCCAATTATATCGTTTTTTTTTAAATAAAGTGCACAAAAATATGTATATTTTTGTTTAAAGGGACCTGAGCTGTCAGAACAATAAATCATTTATAAAAAATAAAGAAAAATACAAATCAGAAAACTTAACAGGATTTGTTTGAACGTCAGAACTTGTTCTCTACACTCACAGACGCACACACTCACAGACGCACACACTCACAGACGCACACTCACAGACGCACACTCACAGACGCACACACTCACAGACTCACACTCACAGACTCACACTCACAGACGCACACTCACAGACGCACACTCACAGACGCACACACTCACAGACGCACACTCACAGACTCACACTCACAGACGCACACTCACAGACGCACACTCACAGACGCACACACTCACAGACTCACACTCACAGACGCACACACTCACAGACTCACACTCACAGACGCACACACTCACACTCACAGACGCACACACTCAGACACACACACACACACACACTCAAGTTCACTTGAAGCTTATTCATTAAATCATTACCATCATTGTAGTAAGTGCAAGTTAAGTTAATTTATACACCACATTTAAACACAGCTTAAGATGACCAAGTGCTATAAAAAAACACACACAAATATATTAGTCAACAATAACCGATATGGGACAAAGCACAGAATATATATACATGACAACAGATTGAAAAATGAATGGGCCAAAAAAGGCGAGTGAATAAAAGCGTGTCTTTAGTCCTGCTTTACTACTGTTATTAACGAGCTAACGCTAACTCGTCAAACTGGATAACGAGTAAACACCGGCACCAGAAGAGCTACTGGAGGGACGTTACGTCCCTGATAGCAGTCGACTCCGGGGCGGCTGATCCGCCGTACTGTCGCACTCGGTTCGGCCATGCACGCCGGATACGCCCCGCCTACGGATCGCGCACCGTCAAACAGCGTTACGGTCTCTCCGGTGGTCTTTCCTCTACCTACCATTTTGTTCACCGGCTTCAGGTTCGGGGATGAATCTGTTGGACATCAGGACCAGAAACTGGTCTGAGGTCTGCCTGGACGCCACCGCTCCTCATCTGGACCGACTGCTGGGAGCTCCGGTGCCCTCCACGTCTGTACTGGTGAGACTGGTCTTTACTGGTCGTTACGCTCTGGTGTGTGTTGGCTGAGCTCTGACTTCAGTGCTCCGTCGTGTCCCTGCAGGGTCCCGTCTCCTCTTACTTTGTGCAGCGATATGGTTTCTCTGAGAGCTGCAGGGTGGTGGCCTTCACCGGAGACAACCCCGGTAAGATATGTCCCGAGACCTCCGGCTCACTGCAGCAGTAACGTCACTATATTATATGTATAATATGTATTATATCTGTAAACACAACTTATTACTCACCACATGTTTCTGTTGAAGGTCCTCAGTCTCATGAAGTGGTCTCCTTCAGATACACATGAGAGGGTTCGGTCCTCATGACCAAAACTAAACGACTATAAAGAGACACGTGTGTAATAATAATAATAATAATAATAATAATAATAATAATAATAATAATGTGATTTCTTTCAGGAAATGAGTCTCATAAAAAGAATCTGTTCATTTTCCCAACATGAAGCTCTGAATGTTCTGCTATAGAAACAAATGTTTACTTCTTTAACTCTCAAAACACGTGACCGTTAACCGTTCCTGTGGCTCATTTTACATTTTATATAGTTATCATTGTGAAATCATGCAGTTCTGTTGTCTGAACACAAGGTGGTGGTGGTGTGTGTGTGTGTGTGTGTGTGTGTGTGTGTGTGTGTGTGTGTGTGTGTGTGTGTGTGTGTGTGTGTGTGTGTGTGTGTGTGTGTGTGTGTGTGTGTGTGTGTGTGTGTGTGTGTGTGTGTGTGTGTGTGTGTGTGTGTGTGTGTGTGTGTGTGTGTGTGTGTGTGTGTGTGTGTGTGTGTGTGTGTGTGTCTCGTAGATCTTTTTCTTCCTCCATCGACGTGTTCAAATAAAAGAACCAACAAAATGTTCAGATATGTTAAACATTATTATCATTAAAGTGAGTTTTCTCTCCTCCTCAGCGTCTCTGGCAGGAATGAGGCTCCAGCAGGGCGACGTCGCTGTAAGTCCACATGAGACCAGTCCGTCTTTTAACTGAGTCGGTCCTCTGTGTGGTCAGTGTGTGTTACACTGTGTGTGTGTGTGTGTGTTACACTGTGTGTGTGTGTGTGTGTGTGTTACACTGTGTGTGTGTGTGTGTTACACTGTGTGTGTGTGTGTGTGTTACACTGTGTGTGTGTTACACTGTGTGTGTGTGTGTGTTACACTGTGTGTGTGTGTGTGTGTGTTACACTGTGTGTGTGTGTGTTACACTGTGTGTGTGTGTGTTACACTGTGTGTGTGTGTGTTACACTGTGTGTGTGTGTGTTACACTGTGTGTGTGTTACACTGTGTGTGTGTGTGTGTGTGTGTTACACTGTGTGTGTGTGTGTGTTACACTGTGTGTGTGTGTGTGTGTTACACTGTGAGTGTGTGTTACACTGTGTGTGTGTGTGTGTGTGTTACACTGTGTGTGTGTGTGTGTTACACTGTGTGTGTGTGTGTGTGTTACACTGTGAGTGTGTGTTACACTGTGTGTGTGTGTGTGTGTGTTACACTGTGTGTGTGTGTGTGTGTGTGTGTGTGTTACACTGTGTGTGTGTGTGTGTGTCCAGGTCAGCCTGGGGACCAGTGACACGGTGTTCTTGTGGATCCAGCAGCCTCGCCCGGCGCTGGAGGGTCACATCTTCTGCAACCCGCTGGACTGGCGGGCCTTCATGGCTCTGCTGTGGTACGTATGTCTGTACGGTAAACATGAAGCTACAACCGCTTAGCTTAGCATAAAGACTGGAAACTCTGTCCAAATTTCAACCAACCAGCTCCTCTAAATCTCTATGTACTGATACTACACAAGTATTCTGTGTGCGTGTGTGTGTGTGCGTGTGTGTGTGTGTGTGTGTGTGCGTGTGTGTCTGTGTGCGTGTGTGTGTGTGTGTGTGTGTGTGTGTGTGTGTGTGTGTGTGTGTGTGTGTGCAGCTTTAAGAACGGGTCTCTGATGAGGGAACGAATCAGGAACGAGAGCGCTGGAGGATCATGGGAACTCTTTTCCGGCGCCCTGAGAGAGACGCCGCTGGGCAACAACGGACACATCGGTGAAGCTTCCTTCATTCCTTGTGTCTCACCTCCTTTCCCCCAACTTCACTTCCTTCCTTACTTCCTTCTTTTTCCTATTTACTCCTTCGCTACATACATGTGTATCCTTTCTTCCTCCCTTACTACCTTACTTTTCTACCTTCTCTCGTTCCTTTTTTCTTCTTTCTTTTCCTTCTTTGCTTATTTCGTCCTTCCTTCACCCTTCTTCCTTATTCCTACCATCAGTTTCCTTTCTTTCTTTCTTTCTTTCTTCCTCCTTCCTTCCTTGTTATCCTCCCTAACTCCTTCCTTCCTCACTTCCTTCTACTTGCATTAGTTCTCCTTCCATCTTCCGTCATTTCTTCTTGCTTCCCTTTACCTTCCTCATTCCTTCTCTTTTCTTACTTCCTTGCTTCCTTCTTTTCCTATTTGTTTCCTTTCTTTCTTCTTCCTGTCTTCTTTGTTATCCTCCCTCCCTCCCTCCCTCCCTCTGACCGGTTGTTTGGTGTGTTTCCAGGCTTTTATTTTGACAGTATGGAGATCACACCTCCTGCGGTCGGAGTTCACCTCTTTGACCCCGACGACAACAAGGTGAATGAGACGCATTCAGGTGACGTCTGAAACATGTTCAGCTCGTCTTCACTGTTCATGTTCTACGGGAATCACCTCGAATCCCCTTGAATCCCTTGTCTCCTGTCTCCTCTCCCTCAGGTGTCCTCCCTGAGTCCTCAGGTGGAGGTCCGGGCTCTGGTGGAGGGTCAGTTTCTGTCCAGGAGGCTCCACGCTGAGCGTCTGGGATACTCCATCAGTGAGACCTCCGTCCTTCTTCTGATCCTCATCTTCTCTTCCTGTTTATACTCCATCAGTGAGACCTCCGTCCTTCTTCTGATCCTCATCTTCTCTTCCTGTTTATACTCCATCAGTGAGACCTCCGTCCTTCTTCTGATCCTCATCTTCTCTTCCTGTTTATACTCCATCACTGAGACCTCCGTCCTTCTTCTGATCCTCATCTTCTCTTCCTGTTTATACTCCATCAGTGAGACCTCCGTCCTTCTTCTGATCCTCATCTTCTCTTCCTGTTTATACTCCATCAGTGAGACCTCCGTCCTTCTTCTGAACCTCATCTTCTCTTCCTGTTTATACTCCATCAGTGAGACCTCCGTCCTTCTTCTGATCCTCATCTTCTCTTCCTGTTTATACTCCATCAGTGAGACCTCCGTCCTTCTTCTGATCCTCATCTTCTCTTCCTGTTTATACTCCATCAGTGAGACCTCCGTCCTTCTTCTGATCCTCATCTTCTCTTCCTGTTTATACTCCATCACTGAGACCTCCGTCCTTCTTCTGATCCTCATCTTCTCTTCCTGTTTATACTCCATCAGTGAGACCTCCGTCCTTCTTCTGATCCTCATCTTCTCTTCCTGTTTATACTCCATCAGTGAGACCTCCGTCCTTCTTCTGATCCTCATCTTCTCTTCCTGTTTATACTCCATCAGTGAGACCTCCGTCCTTCTTCTGATCCTCATCTTCTCTTCCTGTTTATACTCCATCAGTGAGACCTCCGTCCTTCTTCTGATCCTCATCTTCTCTTCCTGTTTATACTCCATCACTGAGACCTCCGTCCTTCTTCTGATCCTCATCTTCTCTTCCTGTTTATACTCCATCAGTGAGACCTCCGTCCTTCTTCTGATCCTCATCTTCTCTTCCTGTTTATACTCCATCACTGAGACCTCCGTCCTTCTTCTGATCCTCATCTTCTCTTCCTGTTTATACTCCATCAGTGAGACCTCCGTCCTTCTTCTGAACCTCATCTTCTCTTCCTGTTTATACTCCATCAGTGAGACCTCCGTCCTTCTTCTGAACCTCATCTTCTCTTCCTGTTTATACTCCATCACTGAGACCTCCGTCCTTCTTCTGATCCTCATCTTCTCTTCCTGTTTATACTCCATCAGTGAGACCTCCGTCCTTCTTCTGATCTTCATCTTCTCTTCCTGTTTATACTCCATCAGTGAGACCTCCGTCCTTCTTCTGATCCTCATATTCTCTTCCTGTTTATACTCCATCACTGAGACCTCCGTCCTTCTTCTGATCCTCATCTTCTCTTCCTGTTTATACTCCATCAGTGAGACCTCCGTCCTTCTTCTGATCCTCATCTTCTCTTCCTGTTTATACTCCATCAGTGAGACCTCCGTCCTTCTTCTGATCCTCATCTTCTCTTCCTGTTTATACTCCATCAGTGAGACCTCCGTCCTTCTTCTGAACCTCATCTTCTCTTCCTGTTTATACTCCATCAGTGAGACCTCCGTCCTTCTTCTGATCCTCATCTTCTCTTCCTGTTTATACTCCATCAGTGAGACCTCCGTCCTTCTTCTGATCCTCATCTTCTCTTCCTGTTTATACTCCATCAGTGAGACCTCCGTCCTTCTTCTGATCCTCATCTTCTCTTCCTGTTTATACTCCATCAGTGAGACCTCCGTCCTTCTTCTGAACCTCATCTTCTCTTCCTGTTTATACTCCATCAGTGAGACCTCCGTCCTTCTTCTGATCCTCATCTTCTCTTCCTGTTTATACTCCATCAGTGAGACCTCCGTCCTTCTTCTGATCCTCATCTTCTCTTCCTGTTTATACTCCATCAGTGAGACCTCCGTCCTTCTTCTGATCCTCATCTTCTCTTCCTGTTTATACTCCATCAGTGAGACCTCCGTCCTTCTTCTGAACCTCATCTTCTCTTCCTGTTTATACTCCATCAGTGAGACCTCCGTCCTTCTTCTGATCCTCATCTTCTCTTCCTGTTTATACTCCATCAGTGAGACCTCCGTCCTTCTTCTGATCCTCATCTTCTCTTCCTGTTTATACTCCATCACTGAGACCTCCGTCCTTCTTCTGAACTTCATCTTCTCTTCCTGTTTATACTCCATCAGTGAGACCTCCGTCCTTCTTCTGATCCTCATCTTCTCTTCCTGTTTATACTCCATCAGTGAGACCTCCGTCCTTCTTCTGATCCTCATCTTCTCTTCCTGTTTATACTCCATCAGTGAGACCTCCGTCCTTCTTCTGATCCTCATCTTCTCTTCCTGTTTATACTCCATCACTGAGACCTCCGTCCTTCTTCTGATCCTCATCTTCTCTTCCTGTTTATACTCCATCAGTGAGACCTCCGTCCTTCTTCTGATCCTCATCTTCTCTTCCTGTTTATACTCCATCAGTGAGACCTCCGTCCTTCTTCTGAACCTCATCTTCTCTTCCTGTTTATACTCCATCAGTGAGACCTCCGTCCTTCTTCTGATCCTCATCTTCTCTTCCTGTTTATACTCCATCAGTGAGACCTCCGTCCTTCTTCTGATCCTCATCTTCTCTTCCTGTTTATACTCCATCACTGAGACCTCCGTCCTTCTTCTGATCCTCATCTTCTCTTCCTGTTTATACTCCATCAGTGAGACCTCCGTCCTTCTTCTGATCCTCATCTTCTCTTCCTGTTTATACTCCATCAGTGAGACCTCCGTCCTTCTTCTGATCCTCATCTTCTCTTCCTGTTTATACTCCATCAGTGAGACCTCCGTCCTTCTTCTGATCCTCATCTTCTCTTCCTGTTTATACTCCATCAGTGAGACCTCCGTCCTTCTTCTGATCCTCATCTTCTCTTCCTGTTTATACTCCATCACTGAGACCTCCGTCCTTCTTCTGATCCTCATCTTCTCTTCCTGTTTATACTCCATCAGTGAGACCTCCGTCCTTCTTCTGATCCTCATCTTCTCTTCCTGTTTATACTCCATCACTGAGACCTCCGTCCTTCTTCTGATCCTCATCTTCTCTTCCTGTTTATACTCCATCAGTGAGACCTCCGTCCTTCTTCTGAACCTCATCTTCTCTTCCTGTTTATACTCCATCAGTGAGACCTCCGTCCTTCTTCTGAACCTCATCTTCTCTTCCTGTTTATACTCCATCACTGAGACCTCCGTCCTTCTTCTGATCCTCATCTTCTCTTCCTGTTTATACTCCATCAGTGAGACCTCCGTCCTTCTTCTGATCTTCATCTTCTCTTCCTGTTTATACTCCATCAGTGAGACCTCCGTCCTTCTTCTGATCCTCATATTCTCTTCCTGTTTATACTCCATCACTGAGACCTCCGTCCTTCTTCTGATCCTCATCTTCTCTTCCTGTTTATACTCCATCAGTGAGACCTCCGTCCTTCTTCTGATCCTCATCTTCTCTTCCTGTTTATACTCCATCAGTGAGACCTCCGTCCTTCTTCTGATCCTCATCTTCTCTTCCTGTTTATACTCCATCAGTGAGACCTCCGTCCTTCTTCTGAACCTCATCTTCTCTTCCTGTTTATACTCCATCAGTGAGACCTCCGTCCTTCTTCTGATCCTCATCTTCTCTTCCTGTTTATACTCCATCAGTGAGACCTCCGTCCTTCTTCTGATCCTCATCTTCTCTTCCTGTTTATACTCCATCAGTGAGACCTCCGTCCTTCTTCTGATCCTCATCTTCTCTTCCTGTTTATACTCCATCAGTGAGACCTCCGTCCTTCTTCTGAACCTCATCTTCTCTTCCTGTTTATACTCCATCAGTGAGACCTCCGTCCTTCTTCTGATCCTCATCTTCTCTTCCTGTTTATACTCCATCAGTGAGACCTCCGTCCTTCTTCTGATCCTCATCTTCTCTTCCTGTTTATACTCCATCAGTGAGACCTCCGTCCTTCTTCTGATCCTCATCTTCTCTTCCTGTTTATACTCCATCAGTGAGACCTCCGTCCTTCTTCTGAACCTCATCTTCTCTTCCTGTTTATACTCCATCAGTGAGACCTCCGTCCTTCTTCTGATCCTCATCTTCTCTTCCTGTTTATACTCCATCAGTGAGACCTCCGTCCTTCTTCTGATCCTCATCTTCTCTTCCTGTTTATACTCCATCACTGAGACCTCCGTCCTTCTTCTGAACTTCATCTTCTCTTCCTGTTTATACTCCATCAGTGAGACCTCCGTCCTTCTTCTGATCCTCATCTTCTCTTCCTGTTTATACTCCATCAGTGAGACCTCCGTCCTTCTTCTGAACCTCATCTTCTCTTCCTGTTTATACTCCATCAGTGAGACCTCCGTCCTTCTTCTGATCCTCATCTTCTCTTCCTGTTTATACTCCATCAGTGAGACCTCCGTCCTTCTTCTGATCCTCATCTTCTCTTCCTGTTTATACTCCATCAGTGAGACCTCCGTCCTTCTTCTGATCCTCATCTTCTCTTCCTGTTTATACTCCATCAGTGAGACCTCCGTCCTTCTTCTGAACCTCATCTTCTCTTCCTGTTTATACTCCATCAGTGAGACCTCCGTCCTTCTTCTGATCCTCATCTTCTCTTCCTGTTTATACTCCATCAGTGAGACCTCCGTCCTTCTTCTGATCCTCATCTTCTCTTCCTGTTTATACTCCATCACTGAGACCTCCGTCCTTCTTCTGATCCTCATCTTCTCTTCCTGTTTATACTCCATCAGTGAGACCTCCGTCCTTCTTCTGATCCTCATCTTCTCTTCCTGTTTATACTCCATCAGTGAGACCTCCGTCCTTCTTCTGATCCTCATCTTCTCTTCCTGTTTATACTCCATCAGTGAGACCTCCGTCCTTCTTCTGATCCTCATCTTCTCTTCCTGTTTATACTCCATCAGTGAGACCTCCGTCCTTCTTCTGATCCTCATCTTCTCTTCCTGTTTATACTCCATCACTGAGACCTCCGTCCTTCTTCTGATCCTCATCTTCTCTTCCTGTTTATACTCCATCAGTGAGACCTCCGTCCTTCTTCTGATCCTCATCTTCTCTTCCTGTTTATACTCCATCACTGAGACCTCCGTCCTTCTTCTGATCCTCATCTTCTCTTCCTGTTTATACTCCATCAGTGAGACCTCCGTCCTTCTTCTGATCCTCATCTTCTCTTCCTGTTTATACTCCATCACTGAGACCTCCGTCCTTCTTCTGATCCTCATCTTCTCTTCCTGTTTATACTCCATCAGTGAGACCTCCGTCCTTCTTCTGATCCTCATCTTCTCTTCCTGTTTATACTCCATCAGTGAGACCTCCGTCCTTCTTCTGATCCTCATCTTCTCTTCCTGTTTATACTCCATCAGTGAGACCTCCGTCCTTCTTCTGAACCTCATCTTCTCTTCCTGTTTATACTCCATCACTGAGACCTCCGTCCTTCTTCTGATCCTCATCTTCTCTTCCTGTTTATACTCCATCAGTGAGACCTCCGTCCTTCTTCTGATCTTCATCTTCTCTTCCTGTTTATACTCCATCAGTGAGACCTCCGTCCTTCTTCTGATCCTCATATTCTCTTCCTGTTTATACTCCATCACTGAGACCTCCGTCCTTCTTCTGATCCTCATCTTCTCTTCCTGTTTATACTCCATCAGTGAGACCTCCGTCCTTCTTCTGATCCTCATCTTCTCTTCCTGTTTATACTCCATCAGTGAGACCTCCGTCCTTCTTCTGAACCTCATCTTCTCTTCCTGTTTATACTCCATCAGTGAGACCTCCGTCCTTCTTCTGATCCTCATCTTCTCTTCCTGTTTATACTCCATCAGTGAGACCTCCGTCCTTCTTCTGATCCTCATCTTCTCTTCCTGTTTATACTCCATCAGTGAGACCTCCGTCCTTCTTCTGATCCTCATCTTCTCTTCCTGTTTATACTCCATCAGTGAGACCTCCGTCCTTCTTCTGAACCTCATCTTCTCTTCCTGTTTATACTCCATCAGTGAGACCTCCGTCCTTCTTCTGATCCTCATCTTCTCTTCCTGTTTAT
The DNA here is from genome assembly GCA_032191485.1 of Leptoclinus maculatus. NCBI lineage: Eukaryota > Metazoa > Chordata > Actinopteri > Perciformes > Stichaeidae > Leptoclinus > Leptoclinus maculatus. Next base: position 206,737 of record JAVDOI010000201.1, read on the forward strand.
ACTCCATCAGTGAGACCTCCGTCCTTCTTCTGATCCTCATCTTCTCTTCCTGTTTATACTCCATCAGTGAGACCTCCGTCCTTCTTCTGATCCTCATCTTCTCTTCCTGTTTATACTCCATCAGTGAGACCTCCGTCCTTCTTCTGAACCTCATCTTCTCTTCCTGTTTATACTCCATCAGTGAGACCTCCGTCCTTCTTCTGATCCTCATCTTCTCTTCCTGTTTATACTCCATCAGTGAGACCTCCGTCCTTCTTCTGATCCTCATCTTCTCTTCCTGTTTATACTCCATCACTGAGACCTCCGTCCTTCTTCTGAACTTCATCTTCTCTTCCTGTTTCCTCATTTCTTCTGGTGTCCTGGTTAGTCTTTTCATAAACCGATCATTTAATAATTTTTCCTTGGAGTTTGAGTCTCTGGTGATGAAACAGTGAAACTCTTCGTTCATGTTTTCAGTTCCAGGAACCAGAGTTTTGGCAACAGGAGGAGCTTCAGCTAATAAAGACATTCTGCAGGTCATTTCTCCTTATTATTATTATTATTATTATTTATTATTATTATTATTATTATTACATTATTATTATTATTATTATTATTACATTATTATTATTACATTATTATTTATTATTATTATTGTTGTTCTTGTTACATTATTATTATTACATTATTATTTATTATTATTATTATTACATTATTATTTATTATTATTATTGTTGTTCTTGTTATGATGACTGGATGATATTTCAGTGTTTTATATTAATTATCCAGGTGAGTCAGAATAATAAATGTCTTTAAATAAGTGATTTTAAAGCTCACTCTTTGTTTCAGAATCCTTTAATTCATTTTATGTATCATACAGGAAGTGAGGGAGGAGACGACGTCCAATCACATCGCTCTGTTTTCTGTCTCTCAGGTTTTATGTGATGTGTTCAACGCTCCGGTTTACACCATCGACCTGTTGAACTCTGCTTGTCTGGGATCAGCCTACAGAGCTCTACACGGTAACATGTACTTATACTACTAGTACTGTTGTTAATACTACTACTAATACAGCCTACAGAGCTCTACACGGTAACATGTACTTATACTACTAGTACTGTTGTTAATACTACTACTAATACAGCCTACAGAGCTCTACACGGTAACATGTACTTATACTACTAGTACTGTTGTTAATACTACTACTAATACAGCCTACAGAGCTCTACACGGTAACATGTACTTATACTACTAGTACTGTTGTTAATACTACTACTAATACAGCCTACAGAGCTCTACACGGTAACATGTACTTATACTACTAGTGCTGCTGTTAATACTACTACTAATACAGCCTACAGAGCTCTACACGGTAACATGTACTTATACTACTAGTGCTGCTGTTAATACTACTACTAATACAGCCTACAGAGCTCTACACGGTAACATGTACTTATACTACTAGTGCTGTTGTTAATACTACTACTAATACAGCCTACAGAGCTCTACACGGTAACATGTACTTATACTACTAGTACTGTTGTTAATACTACTACTAATACAGCCTACAGAGCTCTACACGGTAACATGTACTTATACTACTAGTACTGTTGTTAATACTACTACTAATACAGCCTACAGAGCTCTACACGGTAACATGTACTTATACTACTAGTGCTGCTGTTAATACTACTACTAATACAGCCTACAGAGCTCTACACGGTAACATGTACTTATACTACTAGTACTGTTGTTAATACTACTACTAATACAGCCTACAGAGCTCTTCACGGTAACATGTACTTATACTACTAGTACTGTTGTTAATACTACTACTAATACAGCCTACAGAGCTCTACACGGTAACATGTACTTATACTACTAGTACTGTTGTTAATACTACTACTAATACAGCCTACAGAGCTCTACACGGTAACATGTACTTATACTACTAGTACTGTTGTTAATACTACTACTAATACAGCCTACAGAGCTCTACACGGTAACATGTACTTATACTACTAGTACTGTTGTTAATACTACTACTAATACAGCCTACAGAGCTCTACACGGTAACATGTACTTATA
>JAVDOI010000201.1:213803-218803 GCA_032191485.1 Leptoclinus maculatus
CATGTGGTTAACGTCGTGACGCAACATGTGGTTAACGTCGTGACGCGTGGTTAACGTCGTGACGCAACATGTGGTTAACGTCGTGACGCAACATGTGGTTAACGTCTTAATGCATGGTTAATATCGTGACGCGTGGTTAACGTCGTGACGCAACATGTGGTTAACGTTGCATGTGGTTAACGTCGTGACGCAACATGTGGTTAACGTCGTGACGCAACATGTGGTTAACGTCGTGACGCAACATGTGGTTAACGTCGTGACGCGTGGTTAACGTCGTGACGCAACATGTGGTTAACGTCGTGACGCGTGGTTAACGTTGTGACGCAACATGTGGTTAACTTCGTGACGCATGGTTAACGGCGTGACGCAACGCGTGGTTAACGTCGTGACGCAACGCGTGGTTAACGTCTTAATGCATGGTTAACGTCGTGACGCGTGGTTAACGTCATGACGCAACATGTGGTTAACGTCATGACGCAACATGTGGTTAACGTCGCGACGCAACATGTGGTTAACGTCGTGACGTGTGGTTAACGTCGTGACGCAATATGTGGTTAACGTCGGGACGCGTGGTTAACGTCGGGACGCAACATGTGGTTAACGTCGTGACGCAACATGTGGTTAACGTCGTGACGCAACATGTGGTTAACGTCATGACGCAACATGTGGTTAACGTCGTGACGTGTGGTTAACGTCGTGACGCAATATGTGGTTAACGTCGTGACGCGTGGTTAACGTCGGGACGCGTGGTTAACGTCGGGACGCAACATGTGGTTAACGTCGTGACGCAACATGTGGTTAACGTCGTGACGCAACATGTGGTTAACGTCGTGACGCGTGGTTAACGTCGGGACGCGTGGTTAACGTCGTGACGCAACATGTGGTTAACGTCGTGACGCAACATGTGGTTAACGTCGTGACGCAACATGTGGTTAACGTTGTGACGCGTGGTTAACGTCGTGACGCAACATGTGGTTAACGTTGTGACGCAACATGTGGTTAACGTCGTGACGCAACATGTGGTTAACGTCGTGACGCAACATGTGGTTAACGTCGTGACGCGTGGTTAACGTCATGACGCAACATGTGGTTAACGTCATGACGCAACATGTGGTTAACGTCGTGACGTGTGGTTAACGTCGTGACGCAATATGTGGTTAACGTCGTGACGCATGGTTAACGTCGGGACGCGTGGTTAACGTCGTGACGCAACATGTGGTTAACGTCGTGACGCAACGCGTGGTTAACGTCGTGACGCAACATGTGGTTAACGTCGTGACGCAACATGTGGTTAACGTTGTGACGCAACGCGTGGTTAACGTCGTGACGCAACATGTGGTTAACGTTGTGACGCAACGCGTGGTTAACGTCGTGACGCAACATGTGGTTAACGTTGTGACGCAACGCGTGGTTAATGTCGTGACGCAACATGTGGTTAACGTCGTGACGCAACATGTGGTTAACGTTGTGACGCAACATGTGGTTAACGTTGTGACGCAACGCGTGGTTAACGTCGTGACGCAACGCGTGGTTAACGTCGTGACGCAACATGTGGTTAACGTCGTGACGCAACATGTGGTTAACGTCGTGACGCAACATGTGGTTAACATCGTGACGCGTGGTTAACGTCGTGACGCAACGCGTGGTTAACGTCGTGACGCAACGCGTGGTTAACGTCGTGACGCAACATGTGGTTAACGTCGTGACGCGTGGTTAACGTCGTGACGCAACATGTGGTTAACGTCGTGACGCGTGGTTAACGTCGTGACGCAACGCGTGGTTAACGTCGTGACGCAACATGTGGTTAACGTCGTGACGCAACATATGGTTAACGTCGTGACGCAACATGTGGTTAACGTCGTGACGCAACATGTGGTTAACGTCGTGACGCGACATATGGTTAACGTCGTGACGCGTGGTTAACGTCGTGACGCAACATGTGGTTATTGTTGTAAAGGTGTGGAACATGTGTTTTAGTATTCTCACAAAAAAACATGAAGCAAACTAAACTGTTTTTAATGTTCAATAATCTTAGTGATGTCACATCAGAAACTCTGGAGGACTTCCTTACTAAAATGTGACAAACAGCAGATATCTGATCAAACAGCAGCTTCTCTTTCACTGACGGACTGATTCCACCCACAAGGCTGAACACAGGAGCTGCTTCACAAACAGAATTCAACATGAATTCAATTCAATCTTTTTCAGCTCCCTCTGTAACAGATCAGAGAGAAGCAGCTTCTGATTGTGTTTTGTTGATCCGTGTTTGTTTTGTTCATCAGCACAGAGATGAATCCTGATGCTCCTCTGATAATATACAAACACAGCATATAATAATAATCATGACGGGGGGGGGGGGGACCTGAGGCTCCAAAAGGGCCAATGGTCACAAACCAATGGATGACGTCATGACGTCCACTTCTCATACACAGTCTATGTCCTCATGATGATACTGTTCACACCGTGTGTGTGTGTGCGTGAGCAGAAAGCTTAAAGAGATTTCTTTCTCTCACACTGCTTTGATGGATTAACACCCCCACACACACATTACTCTCCCCTCAGTATGTATTGTAACACACACACATTAAGCCTCTCACCTCATCTGAACTCCATGCTGTATTACACACACACACACACACACACACACACACTCACACACAATCTGGTGTCCAACAGCTTTAATTGGTTCAAACTAAAAAGAAAAGATGAGATTTCTCTCCGTTTCTATTTTTAGTCACATTATTAATTTGCATATGAAAAGTGTAAACTCCTCCACGAAGCTGAGTGAAGCGTTAAAGATGTGACCTTTAATGCATTTAAACACCTCGCAGTCTTCTGTGGTGCTTAAATGGCGGCGCCCAGCTATTTGTATTTATATATATTATACTGATATTCACACGTCTCTATTTGTGTGTGTGTGTGTGTGTGTGTGTGTGTGTGTGTGTGTGTGTGTGTGTGTGTGTGTGTGTGTGTGTGTGTGTGTGTGTGTGTGTGTGTGTGTGTGTGTGTGTGTGTGTGTGTGTGTGTGTGTGTGTGTGTGTGTGTGTGTGTGTGTGTGTGAGAGAGAGAGAGTAATGCGGCAGAAGAGAACAAGTTCACATGAGGAGACGGGCACTGCAGAGACTGAGCCACACGTGTGCATGTGTGTGTGCATATGTGTTCGGTCTGTTGCCTTTACAGCGGTGGTGTGGGAGGGGGGGGGGGGGCTGTCCTTAGATGACACACCCGGGAGAGCTGCTGGCATGTGTGTGTGAGTATTCTCACATACACACACCGTTGTCCTCAAATGCCATCCGTCTCCCCACAAATCCCCTGAATCCTCCATCGATGTTCCTCTGAATGTTCATCGGTGCTCTGAGAGTCATTTCCTGTTTCTGTTTCACGCTGGTTTCTACCAGGAGACAACCTCTGATTCTGAAGAGTGAAGTCAATGCTTCATGTGTTAAAGCTGCATTCTCTCTAATGTACATCAGGGGGCGACGCCTCTGGTTGTATAGAAGTGAAAATTAAAAGAAAATGTTGTTTTATTTGTGACATCACTTCTGTATTTAAGTAACACCACTTTTGTAGGTATTTTAACTAAGTAGTTTAGTTGTCTCAACCTAACTAAGTTGTCTAAACCTAACTAAGTAGTTTAGTTGTCTCAACCTAACTAAGTAGTTTAGTTGTCTAAACCTAACTAAGTAGTGTTGTTGTCTCAACCTAACTAAGTTGTTTAGTTGTTTCAACCTAACTAAGTAGTGTTGTTGTCTCAACCTAACTAAGTTGTTTAGTTGTTTCAACCTAACTGAGTAGTTTAGTTGTCTAAACCTAACTAAGTAGTTTAGTTGTCTCAACCTAACTGAGTAGTTTAGTTGTCTCAACCTAACTGAGTAGTTTAGTTGTCTAAACCTAACTAAGTAGTTTAGTTGTCTCAACCTAACTGAGTTGTTTAGTTGTCTCAACCTAACTGAGTTGTTTAGTTGTCTCAACCTAACTAAGTTGTTTAGTTGTCTCAACCTAACTGAGTTGTTTAGTTGTCTAAACCTAACTAAGTAGTTTCCTGTGAAGAGAGAATTTTATTTTGAAATTCGATATCAAGAGGAAATGTGTGTTGCTGGACTTTCGTTGGAAAAATGAGGTGTAGCTCTTTGTAAGATATCATAGGAACCGTTGTACGAGGAGAAGAAAACATTGGCCGTGTAGCATTTAACGTGAAAAGCCTAAAATATGTCTGAAGGAAACGCAGTATGGTTGGAAATGTTGTATTAGACTTTGTATGGACAGCGTCTCCTCTATTGTTCACCTTGTGCCTAACGTCTCTCACTTTGTTTCTGTCTGTGTTCTCTGGTTTACGTATGGAGTGAACAGGTTGTGATACGATACACAACCTGACAACCGGATCACTGTGACGCTGATGTAAACGAGGTAATAGCTTTTAAAATGTAAATATCAGCTTTACAGGAAATACTGAATTTATTCAAATCGGATCACAAAACTCTTTGAAAAAAGAACATCTTGGCATTTGCAGTTTTAATTATGAATTATTATTGTATTTGTTTTGTAGTTGTATTATTATTATAATGTTCTTAGAGCTCGTGTTATGAAGTTAAACAGCTCATAATTCATCTCTAATATATTTATATTCATAAACATCTCCTTCAAACTACTGGATTCATTCTAGTTTATCACCAAAACTACATTTTACAGATGACATGTGAACACATCATGATAACGTTATAATGTACCTTCAGCCAGTACTCATGTTCACTGAGCAGAGCCTGAAGGCATCATAATGTACCTGAAGTGAACCTCCGTTGGTTAGCCGTTAGCGGTGCTGCTAACGTTACTAGCTCTCCTCCGTTGGTTAGCCGTTAGCGGTGCTGCTAACGTTACTAGCTCTCCTCCTGTTGGTTTAAACACTGATTGGTTGTTTACAATGAAACATGATCAGAGACTAGAAACACATGTTCTACTGAATATCGTCAGTTAAACTGTATTCCTCGCTATGATGTTAAACT
>JAVDOI010000201.1:223803-235139 GCA_032191485.1 Leptoclinus maculatus
GTACAGAGTACCTGAACATGTAGAGAACAGAGTACCTGAACAGGTAGAGAACAGAGTACCTGAACAGGTAGAGAACAGAGTACCTGAGCAGGTAAAGTACAGAGTACCTGAACATGTAGAGAACAGAGTACCTGAACAGGTAGAGAACAGAGTACGTAGAGTACAGAGTACCTGAGCAGGTAGAGAACAGAGTACGTAGAGTACAGAGTACCTGAACAGGTAGAGAACAGAGTACGTAGAGTACAGAGTACCTGAACAGGTAGAGTACAGATTACTCGAGCAGGTAGTGAACAGAGTACCTGAGCAGGTAAAGTACAGAGTACCTGAACAAGTAGAGTACAGAGTACCTGAGCAGGTAGAGAACAGAGTACGTAGAGTACAGAGTACCTGAACAGGTAGAGAACAGAGTACCTGAGCAGGTAAAGTACAGAGTACCTGAACAAGTAGAGTACAGAGTACTCAAGCAGGTAGAGAACAGAGTACTCGAACAGGTAGAGAACAGAGTACCTGAGCAGGTAGTGAACAGAGTACCTGAGCAGGTAAAGTACAGAGTACCTGAACAAGTAGAGTACAGAGTACTCAAGCAGGTAGAGAACAGAGTACTCGAACAGGTAGAGAACAGAGTACCTGAGCAGGTAGAGAACAGAGTACGTAGAGTACAGAGTACCTGAACAGGTAGAGAACAGAGTACCTGAGCAGGTAAAGTACAGAGTACCTGAACAAGTAGAGTACAGAGTACTCAAGCAGGTAGAGAACAGAGTACTCGAACAGGTAGAGAACAGAGTACCTGAGCAGGTAGTGAACAGAGTACCTGAGCAGGTAGAGAACAGAGTACCTGAGCAGGTAGTGAACAGAGTACCTGAGCAGGTAGAGAACAGAGTACCTGAACAGGTAGTGAACAGAGTACCTGAGTAGGTAGAGTACAGAGTACCTGAGCAGGTAGAGAACAGAGTACCTGAGCAGGTAGAGAACAGAGTACATGAACAGGTAGAGTACAGAGTACCTGAACAGGTAGTGAACAGAGTACCTGAACAGGTAGTGAACAGAGTACCTGAGCAGGTAGAGAACAGAGTACATGAACAGGTAGAGTACAGAGTACCTGAACAGGTAGTGAACAGAGTACCTGAACAGGTAGTGAACAGAGTACCTGAGCAGGTAGTGAACAGAGTACCTGAGCAGGTAGTGAACAGAGTACCTGAACAGGTAGTGAACAGAGTACCTGAACAGGTAGAGTACAGAGTACCTGAACAGGTAGAGAACAGAGTACCTGAACAGGTAGAGTACAGAGTACCTGAGCAGGTAGAGAACAGAGTACCTGAGCAGGTAGTGAACAGAGTACCTGAGAGCTTGATTGATATTTAATAATATTTCAGCTCCTTTAAACTGTTGTTTGCCTCCAGAACATCAGAGGATAAAACTTCGTTGTGTGTTTCTTGTTTCAGTATCTCTCGGCTTCATTCGTCTCTTTAATATTGCAGCTCAGTGTTGTCTCTCCCAGCAGGAGGTCCTCCTCTCCTCCTCTCCTCCTCTCCTCCTCTCTGCATGCAGCTCTTCATCAAGCCGCTCCGTCCTCCTTAAACATGCAGAGTCTCCCGTCACATTTACATGAAGCGCTACATTACTGCCAGTAATCAGGTCAACCAGGAGATCAGGTGATGTGTTTTGGTCGGCTGCCTTCAGGCCTTTTTTTCACACCAGCTCCAATATTTACACATGAAAAACACACAAAAGATCTTCTGCAAACAGAATCAAAACACCAGATTTCATTACGAATCTAAAGTAAAGATGTTTTATATTATTATTTATTTTACATTTTCTGATCATTATTCATGTCTGCAAATACTAACATGTCCTTTATCTGGTACATCTTTACCTGTTTGATCTAGATGTCCTCACCTGTTAGCTCCTCCCACACAGTTTAAATCCCGTATGTTTCTTGAGTTCTTGTCTGTTTTCTGTCTGTAACCTTCTGAAAGCTTTGACCTTCTAGTTTGAACCTTTGGACTTCGGACTGGCTCGTGAATACCAGTTAGACCATCATGAGACCACTGAACTGGTCCGGTCTCCTTCTCCTGTGGCACTATGGAGTCATTTTATCTCATCAGGTGTTTTTTTTACTGCAGCATTCAGAAGTTTGCAAGAAATGATGAGCACAAAGGACACTCGTCTTATAGCTCGTTACATACGAGGCCGACAGACGGGCTGTAGGGAGAGGAGGAGAGGAGGAGGAGGAGGAACAGGAAGTGTGTTCACAAAGTAACCGGGTTATTCTAGGAATCTGGTCTGGTTTCTAACAGGGTCTCTGATGTGAGCAGGTCCAGGTTTGAACCTGTGATCTGTGTCTGGGAAGGACCTGGATGGTGTCATCAGACCAGAGACCCTCACCTGGATGATGTCAGTAGTAATAGATATGTGGGTATGCGCGTGCACAATTAATTGGTCCAAAACCTTTGCGCGTGCACGTGTCCATATATGTCACATGCGCCTGAGGCGAGCACATGGTACTGATCACATGACATCACATGGTACTGATCACATGACATCACATGACTTCTTCACATGACTTATTTGCGCGGGGGTGCGAGCGCGTGTCACCTGTAGGAGGAGCTTGTATAGGATTGTATATATATATGTGTTAGACTATTGCATTTCAAAAAAACACTTGGCCTCTGGATTTTGTAGGAGCTCAACCTGTCTCGGTTCACCAGCAATATCTACGAACGATCTTTTTTTTTTTTTTTTTGCTGTGCTCTCTGCTATCCACTCTACCTATCAGCCATGTCATGCCCTGATGGTATGGATGTTACACCAGAAGCCATAGGTATGTCTACAGATGTGGTTGTGGATGCTCCTAACCAAAGGAGACGCCGAATGCAAAGCCTTACTGCTAACAAGCCCGGGTTGTTAGAGATGGGAGTGGAGGGCATCAGAGGGTATGTGTACACCGTGGGGTATCAGGATGGGACCGTGACATTCAAGTCCTCCGTAGGGGGAGATTCAGGGGCGGTCCCTGAGATGGGGGGTGCCTCGGATTGGCGTGTGAACGGGTCTATGTCTGTAAAAGACTGGGCCCTGTTCCGTTCTGATATCTGTGCGGCCCTTAACGAGCTGGGTAGTCTAGACGGAGTTTACTCGTCTCAGTGGGACAGTGTTACAGGGCCTGAAATGTATCACTTGACAACAAAGCGCAGCAGACATGTAAAGGATTTTATCTTTCTGAGTATCCGTAAAGCGCGGGATTGTAGTGTTAAACCCTTTTTAGAGTGGGGCCAGCAGCGGTCAGTTCTTGACACAGCTTTTGCAATTGTTCTCTATATTCAGTGGTGTGACTGGGAAGCTATGCAAGAGGTGTTTAGCGAAATTGACAAGGCGATCAAAAGAGACACAGTCAACACTGCTTATGGCGATGTTAGAAAACGCCTTGTATACGGCCGTCCCTCGTGCTCTACGCCTTTTGGGCTACATAATGCCATGCGTAAAGGGCAAGGCATCATCAGTGCAGCCTCAGCAGACCTCAAACAATGATTGATATGGTAGGTTGTATTATTAACATTAACAATATATTTATAAAAATGTTTTATTTTCTACAAACAACTGAAATTTGTGTTGTATTTTTTGTTTTACCAGCTCAGGCCCATAATCAGACAGGAGGCGATTGGCAACCCCCCTCTCCTCTTCTTTTTACCGACACCTCTTCATCGCCCAGCTGGGCACCCCCATCGATGTCTCCACCACCATCTCCTCAGTCACCCCTGCTCTACACCCCTCTGACCTCCAGAGCAGCAGACATGGACTCCCCTACATACGGATCGTGTGTCACTCCTCCTCCTCATCCGATATGGGGTGTGAGGAGGAGGAGGACCCACCTGGAGGCATTCCCCGTCATTGATATGCATCTGGACACAAGTGCGGGGGCATCTCCCTCGCCTCCTCCCTCTCCTTCTCCACCCGTGATGAGCACACCCAAGACCTTAGCAATAGTATCAGCTAATGCAGCTATAGCAGCAGCAGCAGCAGCAGCAAACCCCTATGACGAGGATGATGAGACTCTGATACCAGCTGTGGCGTGTGTGACGTTCCTAGATGAGGTTAAACGGAGTGTTCTATTTCTGTTGGAGAGGGTTATCGGCAAATACAGGGAGGAGAACTGCAATGGATGTCAGGTTAATCACCCCAGTCAGAAACAACACGAGTGTATGTGGCCCGTCACTGAGGGTTACTATGAAAGTAACATTGAGGAGCTGAAGGACCGCCTATGGAGCGATCGTTTTATACCAGCCATACAACGTCATCTGCGCATCATCGACATCCAGGTCAGCGGTGACCGTATCCATGGGGTTGCAGAGCGTGTGATCCACGACATGAAATCACATGACGCTGATGACTTCGAAGAATACTTAAAAATGTATGATGTTGAGCTATCCACCGACGACTACAAAGTAGTTCTGCTAAACCATCTGTGGAGGGATTGGTCTGGGGCACCATGAGTAAAATAAAAAGGGGATCCTTTTCGTACTATTCTAGGTGTGTGTGTTTATGTGATTTTTTTTTTTTATTTTGCACACTATTGCTATCTGGGGTGTATTTTTGTACAATGTTACTGAATAAAATATGTTGTAACAGAGACGGCGTTGTCATTCTACACTTTTGGTTCCAACATGGAGAGTATGCTACACAAGATATATTATGATCCAGCACATCCAGGAGGCCTGGGCAGTGTGGATAATCTTCGTAAGGCCGTCAGAGAATGCACTGGAGCGACTCCCTCACTGTCTGTGGTTAACAGATTTTTATTAGCCCAAGATGTGTACACACTCCATGCCAAGGCGGCCATACGTTTTCCTAGGAATAGGGTTTTGGTTAACGGTATTGACAAGCAGTTTCAGATCGACTTAGTTGATATGGGTGAATATACAGAGGAAAACGATCATGTTCGATATTTATTAATGTGTATCGATGTATTTTCAAAATATGCCTGGGTTAGATGTCTTGCCAACAAATCGGGGTCATCTGTTACAAAGGCTTTTAAAGACATTCTGAGCGAGGGGCGTGTACCGGTGAAACTTCAAACAGATGATGGTACAGAGTTTTATAATAAGCAGTTTCAACAGCTATTGACCCTGCATAAAATTACGCATTTTTCAACATCGAATGAGACTAAGGCCAGCGTGGTGGAGCGCTTTAACAGAACATTCAAGACGCGCATGTGGAGATATCTGACGTCTGTTAATTCACGCAGATATGTTGATGTTGTTCAGGATCTGGCTAAAGCTTATAACAACACGTATCATAGATCGATAAAGATGTCCCCTGCGGCTGTAAATAGAGACAATGAAAAAATGGTCTTCAAACACTTGTACAAGGACAAGCCCCAGAAGACTGTGATCTTTAAATTTAATCAGGGGGATACAGTGCGAGTATCAAAACTCAGAGGAGTGTTTAGGAAAGGATATAAGCAAACATTTACTGATGAACATTTTACAGTATCAAAGTGCATAGCCAGAGAGCCTCCTGTTTATAAATTATCAGATTGCACGGGAGAGCCTGTGAGTGGGACATTTTATGAGAAGGAGTTACAAAAAGTAATCATTGGTAAAAACAAGGTGTTTAAAATAGAAAAAATATTATCTAGAAAAGGGGCCAAGGGTAAAAAAATGGTCCATGTAAAATGGCTGGGTTGGCCCGAGAAGTTTAACTCATGGCTCCCAGAAAAAGATGTAGTGGAGGCCTGATAAAACACAGGAGCACTCTGCCTAAGTGTTCACTCTTAAAGAGGTATTTGTTGGGATGAGTAGTAGCCGTAGTAGTAGCAGTAGCGACCATGAACAGCTTTTATGTTACACTACCTAGTAACTCCTCACAGGATGTATATCCAAATAATAAGATATGGAACTACAGGACAAAATTAGCTAAACCTATAGTCCTGAGCGAGCCCTATGAGGTGGGTCTTATAGAGATACAGTACCCAAGGACGTGGCTCAGCTTCCCTGCAAGTGATGCGGGTGTGACCCGACGCGACTCTAAAACAGGTCAGACATCAACTATCCTGCTGAAGCAGGGGTATCATAAGGCTATAATCAATGTAGTGGCAGCGTTCAATACACTAGCAGCCAGGACCCCTTATATGAATTATGATAAGGCGGAGAATCGTATTTGGCTTACTGGGGGTGATGGCGCTACCATAACATTTAAAGGCAGGTTGGCTGAGATACTGGGTTTCAACCCGGGGGAAGAGAATGTATGTGGCGAGATGTTTCAGGCGCCTCACCCTGCCGACATTCATGCTGGGCGGTATAATATATATGTTTATAGTGACATAGTGGATTATCAACTAGTGGGGGACAGCGCTGTACCGCTCCTGAGGTGTATAAATATCGCTGATGAACAACGAACCATCCCCACTTTAACATATGATCGGCCACACTACACATCACTCTCGAGGAGCGTTATCGATGATATTGAGATATCGCTAAAAACCGATCAGAACAAACATATACCATTCTCACACGGAAAAGTGATTGTCAAGCTACACTTTAGGCCTATAAAACAGTTTTTATAAAGATGGCATATACTCCATACATTCGCGATGATGCTCGATATATGGCATACTATATGAATCAGGCCGGTGGTGATTTACCAGGATTTATTGGTGCGAGTACTCAGTATGGTAATGGACTAGGAGGTATATTTCGTAGTCTATTCAGGATGGCCATGCCCTTGTTAAAACGGGGGTTCAACCTAGCCAAGCCCCATTTAAAGACCGCAGCAACTAGCATCATAGGGGACGTGGTGTCAAACATAACTAAAAGTGCATTTACAAAGAAGCAGGAGGGGCATGGTATGTTAGTACGCACATCCAGATCCTTGAAAAGACCACCTGGTTCTAGGGGGCGTAGCCAGGAGGGTTCAAAAAAGCGTAAAACCGCTGTGAAAAAGCCCCGAGCTGTCAAAAAGAAATCGGTAGCCGCACGTAGCAGAGCTCCCACCAAACGCTCCAGGATTTTGTTACAAGACATATTTTAAGGGTGAAAAAAGAAGAAGAAGCTGGAAACAAGATGGCACTCATTCATAACCAATCTGCAGAATGTGTGAAAACGGAATTGGATCTGTTCACTGTGCCATACACCCAGACATCCATCGAGAAATCTACATTCATCGAGATCCCTCCCGTATCTGCGATAACAGACACAGGACCCCTGGAGTTTTATATATCATCTAGCGGAGAAGACTACATTGATCTGAATGATACATATATGTTTATGAAGGTGAAAATCACTAAAGCTGATGGAACAAATATAACTAATGATGCAGATGTGGGTTTTATAAACTACCCAGGATGCACCCTGTTCTCCCAGGTCGATATAATGCTGGGAGATAGACTTATTACACAGTCCTCAAACACATACCCATACCGTGGCATAATCGAGTGTTTAATGAACTACGGACAAGACACTCTTGACACACAGTTCAGCACGGGGCTGTTTTGTAAAGACACCGGGGGCCATATGGACGGCACGTCCATAGCGGGCGATAATAAGGGACTAGTGCAGCGAGGAAAGTACACCGGAGCAAGCCGTATAGTGGAGATGATTACACCTATACATGCAGATTTGTTTTTTCAAGAAAAACTATTACTCAATGGGGTTGATATTTCTCTGAAATTTATGCGCTCAAAAGATGAATTCTCTCTGATGACAGCTACAGCTGATGAGTACTCTGTTAAGATCGTGTCAGCTAGCATATTTGTGAAAAAAGTGTCTGTGGCCCCTACAGTCAGACTGGCCCACAGTAGGGCTTTACAGCATACGAATGCTAAATATGCTATCGACAGAGTTGCATTGAAAACATTCTCCATCCCGGCTGGGACAAGAGTATGCAGCCAGGAAAACCTCTACACAGGACAGGTCCCTAAATTCATCATAATCGGTTTTGTCGACAACGAGGGTTACACAGGGAGCTGTGCCCGTAACCCCTTTAATTTTGGGCACTATGACACTGAGTTCATGAGTCTACATGTAGATGGACATTCCTATCCGGCAAAACCTTTTCAACCATACTTCCAGAGAGGACAATATACACGTGAATATTACCAGATGATACAGACAACAGGTCGTCATTTAAAAGACAGATCGCTGGCTGTAACGCATGGTGATTTTGGGTCCGGCTACACACTATTCTGTTTTAATCTGGAGCCCGATGACGGATGCTCAGGGAATGTTTCACTAATTAAAACGGGGAATGTGCGTATGGAAGCCCGTTTCAGAGTACCACTCCCCCGTACCGTTAATCTTATATGCTATGCTGTTTTTGACTCAGTTATTGAGATATCAAACAGACGGCAGGTGTTATTGGATTACTACTAAAACACTATGAATACCATAGAATTGACTAGTGTTGTTAGAAAGCGAATTATTAATGGCACAGATTTCATGGGTGTACTAGCAAGCGATCAGCTTCCACAATCCCCTGTGTGTAAACATCCTTCAATGGTGATTGTGAACACTCATCCTTCTAACAGGCCTGGGGAGCATTGGCTGGCTATCTATATTACAAAACACAGGAATGGCTATTTCTTTGACAGTTTTGGGAACCCTCCAGATAGTGCGATGTTTCCAGAGGCTATAGTTAATTTCCTCAAGAATAACTGCACCGATGTATCTTATTCTAGAAAACAGGTTCAGAATAATTTTGCTACAACATGCGGCCAGCACTGTGTGTTTTTTCTATGTCACATACAGAAAGGAATGTCTTATTCATGTGTGTTAGACCTGTATGGTAATAATCCTGTTAATAATGATGCAATGGTTACCCGATTTGTTAACAGAGTACAACCTGCTGGGTGCTGCGGGGATCATTTTACCTGTGTACAATGTGCTCTCTGATGTAACAAGTAGAACTGTTGAGAAAAATAAATAAAAAATAGAAGCCATCTTTATGTGTAAAGAAAATTATTTAATCACATGATTGCAGGGAATACAACATTTTTATTCACATGTATGCAGGGAATACATCATCATCAAAGAAAGGCGTTTTTATTCCCATGTTCAGTATAGATGGGGAAAAAAATACAAAATACAATCAATAGGTCTGACATTCGGTATGGCACACTGGTGTAGATAGGTATAATTCCATAAAAATAATCAAAAAAAAAATAATCAAAAACCCTCCCATGAATCACCACCCCTCTTCCTCCTCCTTTTTGATTTTGGGGTGCTATGCCCGTGTGAGGCATCTAGAGGTCGGACCCCTCTACCCCTAGGTGTAAAACGCTCCTCACCCGAATGTGTACTATCATCATCATCATCATCATTAACAATTTTATAGTCGGCTATAGCCCTACGTACCGTTGTGTTGGGGACGGCTGATAACGGTACATTTATATCCGCTAATGTTTTTAAAAAAATCCTCCACCCTGTAGGTCTAGAACTGTCTAAAACATTATGTGAAGCAGTGACACTTTTCACCAAATCATACAGATGCGATCCTCTGACCCTGTGATTACCAGCGATCATTTCCCCCTGTTCAGACCATGAGATAGTTTTTTTAGCATGCGTTAAGGCATCCAAAATGTATTGAGCATTTTTCTTGCTCTTTTTAGGCATGTGTTTTATAACATCCCCTACCACCAGACCCTTTTGAGACACATCATTATCACCCTGAGAAACGAGAGGGGTTGAGAGCCCACTACTTTCATCGGAGGGCAGTGATAAGGTCAACACGTTCTTTTCACGTTCACCCTGTCTCACCATAGTCAGGTATCTCTGTAAAATACCCGCATATTTTTTAGCCTTCTCATACATGTCTGTATCAGGCAGTTTCAATACATCGGTCATGGCTCTATCAAGTTCATTTTGCACCACTTGTCTTATAGACCCAGTGTTTTGGTCCTGCTGCTGCTGCTGCTGCTGCTGCTGCTGGGGATGCTGTGTTTGTAGCTTTAAGGCATCCATCTGATTCTGGGGTACCAAAAACATTTTTTGGGTGTGCTCCATTGTTACCTCCCTCTGTTGATGAGGCTAATTATAAACGGAATAGCGGCCCCTAATAGCGGTAGTAAAAATCCTCCTGTCTGGTTGAGGGTTTTTTTCTTCTTTGTAAGTTTTACTTTTTTATCAGCAACCTGTCTGATAAGAGCTTTCCTCTTCCTTAAAAGCTTGTACTGTTTGTCAGTCAAAGGAATATTACCTCTCAACACGTTGAGAGCTATCTCACACAGAGAGTTAATAAAGTCTGCGTCTGCATTACTCACAATGACCTTTCGCACTCTCGGCGACGCCTTATATATCAACTCCAGCAGAGACAAATTCCTCTGCATTCGGGACGACATTGTTACCTCTTTTGTTTTTTAGGGATGTATGCAACCGGGTGCTCTGATAGCAAGGCTGTTCTGAGTCTCAAATAATCAGGGGTCTTTGCTTTATAATCTATGAGGAGATATCCGTAAGAGGGGGCGGTGGCATCATTAAACGCCTCTAGAAAATATTTAGTATTACCTGGAAACATCTGTCTAGCCAATAGTGTAATCTGGTATTTATCCCTGGGGTTTTTAAACAAAATGAGATAGTTTGTGTTTAAACTAATAGTACGGCTAGCTTTACCTTGAATAAACAAATTTTGTACTAAATATATACAGCTGAGATTTCTATGATGTACATATTTTGTAAAAACATTTTGAACTTCTATGTTATTACTGGCATCGTTCATCAAGTCGTCTATGATGAGCAAGTTGTTTTTGTCTGGAGGGAGCAGTACGTCGTCACACAGAGACTCGGGTAAACCGTCTACAAATTTGATATCTCTTATTTTAAGGAGTTGATCATATAAAGGCTGCCAGCAGGAGTAAATGTAAACTACATTATCAAAACTGTGTGAAATAACCCTCGTTGCATTTTCGATAATATCCTTGACAAAGAATGTTTTACCACAGTTTGAGGGACCGCTCACCACTAAGCTAAATGGATGTTGTAACCTCACATCAAAGCCCTGATCAGTATCCATAGGGGAGGGTGGTGTAATCAGACAACACTCTGCGCTTATTGTACACCACCTGGACTTTCTTCAAAACTGACGCATTTTTAAGATGGAACTTCTTCTTATCCCTGGTGATGTTGTCAGACACAGTCATCATGTGTGCTGTGGTGTTCTGATTGGCTACAAATGCATGGACTAGACCAGTCAGTGCCTCAGGGGTGACAACTGCGGCATTTTTGGCGTTTAATGTCACCCCTTTGCACTTTACCTGTGTTTTGCCGTGTTTCGTGTTGTATGCATAACACTTTGGACCCCCCGATACAAACTCTGTGATGTAGTCTTCCTCAGGGAGACCACACACATCC
>JAVDOI010000202.1:5000-15000 GCA_032191485.1 Leptoclinus maculatus
GTAACTTATCCTTACAATTCAAAGTGTCATTCCGACTACATTTGTATGGGCCGACCATGTAGGCCAAGAATCCCAACCCGTATGGCAGTAATGGTCCCGGGTTTCAATGCCTTTCGGGTTATTTTGTGTCATTCGGGTTGGGATTTTCGGCCTACATGGATAGCCCATTGAAATGTAGTTGAAATGGCCGTTTTTGAGTTGTAACTTATCCTTACAATTCAAAGTGTCATTCCGACTACATTTGTATGGGCCGACCATGTAGGCCAAGAATCCCAACCCGTATGGCAGTAATGGTCCCTGGTTCCAAATGCCTTTCGGGTTATTTTGTGTCATTTGGGTTGGGATTTTTGGCCTACATGGATAGCCCATTGAAATGTAGTTGAAATGGCCGTTTTGAGTTTAACTTATCCTTACAATTCAAAGAGTGTCATTCCGACTACATTTATATGGGCCAACCATGTAGGCCAATTGTCCTAAAGGGCATTTGGGAAACTGTCCCTTAGATGGCACTTTTCGGCCCTAAAGTCCCGGGCGTTAAGGGACCTAAACTGCCATTTGGGGGGGAGTTATGGGACATATACTGCCATTTGGTGGGAGTTATGGGAAGATTAGGGACATTTCATGGACAGCTCCCAGGAGTTCTGGATTGATATTTTAAACTGCTGTATCTTCTCAACCGTTCGATATCCCGCTTTGAAACGTAGATATCTTGGACCAACGCGTAATTGTATGGAATCAATGTTTTGGGACAAATGTTGCCATTTGGGCCACATGAGATTCCAATGTAGTGGGAACACAAAAAAGTGTCATTCCGACTACATTTTTATGGGCCTACCATGTAGTCCAATTGTCCTAAGGGTTAGGTTACTAAACGTAACCCTTAACACAAAAAACTCCAAAGTATTTCGAATTTTTTTTTGCACCCCTGGTACTCTAAATGACTTCCAGGACGATGGGGGAAGTCAGGCAACTGCTCTAGACCGCGCCAGGGCCTCGAAATGGTCCAGAACTCCAAAAACACAAAAAAACACAAAAAAAACTTCAAAGTATTTCGAATTTTTGTTTGCGCCCCTGGTACTCTAAATGACTTCCAGGACGATGGGGGAAGTCAGGCAACTGCTCTAGACCGCGCCAGGGCCTCGAAATGGGCCAGAACTCCAAAAACACAAAAAAACACAAAAAAAACTTCAAAGTATTTCGAATTTTTTTTTGCACCCCTGGTACTCTAAATGACTTCCAGGACGATGGGGGAAGTCAGGCAACTGCTCTAGACCGCGCCAGGGCCTCGAAATGGGCCAGAACTCCAAAAACACAAAAAAACACAAAAAAAACTTCAAAGTATTTCGAATTTTTTTTTGCACCCCTGGTACTCTAAATGACTTCCAGGACGATGGGGGAAGTCAGGCAACTGCTCTAGACCGCGCCAGGGCCTCGAAATGGGCCAGAACTCCAAAAACACAAAAAAACACAAAAAAAACTTCAAAGTATTTCGAATTTTTTTTTGCGCCCCTGGTACTCTAAATGACTTCCAGGACGATGGGGGGAGTCAGTCAACTGCTCTGGACCGTGCCACAGCCTCGAAATCGGCCTGCACTCCAAAAACACAGCCTGGAGTAAAATACTTTGAAAAATACAGTATCCCATCCTTACGATTCAAAAAGTGTCATTCCGACTACATTTGTATGGGCCGACCATGTAGGCCAGGAATCCCATCCCGTATGGCAGTAATGGTCCCTGGTTCCAAATGCCTTTCGGGTTATTTTGTGTCATTTGGGTTGGGATTTTTGGCCTACATGGATAGCCCATTGAAATGTAGTTGAAATGGCCGTTTTGAGTTTAACTTATCCTTACAATTCAAAGAGTGTCATTCCGACTACATTTGTATGGGCCGACCATGTAGGCCAGGAATCCCATCCCGTATGGCAGTAATGGTCCCTGGTTCCAAATGCCATTCGGGTTATTTTGTGTCATTTGGGTTGGGATTTTTGGCCTACATGGATAGCCCATTGAAATGTAGTTGAAATGGCCGTTTTGAGTTTAACTTATCCTTACAATTCAAAGAGTGTCATTCCGACTACATTTGTATGGGCCGACCATGTAGGCCAGGAATCCCATCCCGTATGGCAGTAATGGTCCCTGGTTCCAAATGCCATTCGGGTTATTTTGTGTCATTTGGGTTGGGATTTTTGGCCTACATGGATAGCCCATTGAAATGTAGTTGAAATGGCCGTTTTGAGTTTAACTTATCCTTACAATTCAAAGAGTGTCATTCCGACTACATTTATATGGGCCAACCATGTAGGCCAATTGTCCTAAAGGGCATTTGGGAAACTGTCCCTTAGATGGCACTTTTCGGCCCTAAAGTCCCGGGCGTTAAGGGACCTAAACTGCCATTTGGGGGGGAGTTATGGGACAAATACTGCCATTTGGTGGGGAGTAATGGGAAGATTAGGGACATTTCAGGGACAGCTCCCAGGAGTTCTGGATTGATATTTTAAACTGCTGTATCTTCTCAACCGTTCGATATCCCGCTTTGAAACGTAGATATCTTGGACCAACGCGTAATTGTATGGAATCAATGTTTTAAGACAAATGTTGCCATTTGGGCCACATGAGATTCCAATGTAGTGGGAACACAAAAAAGTGTCATTTCGACTACATTTGTATGGGCCTACCATGTAGGCCAATTGTCCTAAGGGTTAGGTTACTAAATGTAACCCATTTGTGTCATTTCGACTACATTTGTATGGGCCAACCATGTAGGCCAGGAATCCCAACCCGTATGGCAGTAATGGTCCCTGGTTCCAAATGTCTTTCGGGTTATTTTGTGTCATTCGGGTTGGGATTTTTGGCCTACATGGGAGCCCTGTCAAATGTAGGCCAAATGGCAGTTTTTGAGTTGTTAGGGAAATGGCAGCTTCAACTTTGTTTGACGTATAATCCCATAGAACACAAGGTTCAATGAGGCTGAGATTTTCACAGTAATTCAAGCTTTGCCCAACGATCAATTGTTATGAAAATCAATGGGAAATTCCTTACACTTTTACTATGGCATTTTGACTATGTTTGACCAATTATCCCATAGAAAACAAGGTTCAATGAGGCTGAGATTTCCACAGTAATTCAACCTCTGCCCAACGATTAATTGTCAGGAAATTCAATGGGAAATTCTTTACACTTTTTCCATAGTAATGTATGGCATTTTGACTTTGTTTGACCAATTATCCCATAGAAAACAAAGTTCAATGAGGCTGAAATTCTCACAGTAATTCAACCTTTTCCCAACGATTGATTGTTATGAAAATCAATGGGAAATTCCTTACACTTTTACTATAGTAATGTATGGCATTTTGACTTTGTTTGACCAATTATCCCATAGAAAACAAGGTTCAATGAAGCTGAGATTTTCACAGTAATTCAACCTTTGCCCAACAATACATTTTTATGAAAATCAATGGGAAATTCCTTACACTTTTACTATAGTAATGTATGGCATTTTGACTTTGTTTGACCAATTATTCCATAGAAAACAAGGTTCAATGAAGCTGAGATTTTCACAGTAATTCAACCTTTGCCCAACAATTCATTTTTATGAAAATCAATGGGAAATTCGTTAAACTTTTTCCATAGTAATGTATGGCATTTTGACTTTGTTTGACCTATTTACCCATAGAAAACAAGGTTCAATGATGCTGACATTTTAACAGTAATTCGACCTTTGCCCAATGATTGATTGTTATAAAAATCAATGGGAAATTCCTTACACTTTTACTATAGTAATGTATGGCATTTTGACTTTGTTTGACCAATTATCCCATAGAAAACAAGGTTCAATGAAGCTGAGATTTTCACAGTAATTCAAGCTTTCTCCAACGATAAATTTTTATGAAAATCAATGGGAAATTCCTTACACTTTTTCCATAGTAATGTATGGCATTTCGACTATGTTTGACCTATTATCCCATAGAAAACAAGGTTCAATGAAGCTGAGATTTTCACAGTAATTCAACCTTTGCCCAACAATACATTTTTATGAAAATCAATGGGAAATTCCTTACACTTTTTCCATAGTAATGTATGTCATTTTGACTTTGTTTGACCTATTTACCCATAGAAAACAAGGTTCAATGAGGCTGAAATTCTCACAGTAATTCAAGCTTTGCCCAACGATCAATTGTTATGAAAATCAATGGGAAATTCCTTACACTTTTACTATGGCATTTTGACTATGTTTGACCAATTATCCCATAGAAAACAAGGTTCAATGAAGCTGAGATTTTCACAGTAATTCAACCTTTGCCCAACAATACATTTTTATGAAAATCAATGGGAAATTCCTTACACTTTTTCCATAGTAATGTATGGCATTTTGACTTTGTTTGACCTATAATCCCATAGAAAACAAGGTTCAATGAGGCTGAGATTTTCACAGTAATTCAAGCTTTGCCCAACAATCAATTGTTATGAAAATCAATGGGAAATTCCTTACACTTTTTCCATAGTAATGTATGGCATTTCGACTATGTTTGACCTATTTACCCATAGAAAACAAGGTTCAATGAGGCTGAAATTCTCACAGTAATTCAACCTTTTCCCAATGATTGATTGTTATGAAAATCAATGGGAAATTCTTTACACTTTTTCCATAGTAATGTATGGCATTTCGACTATGTTTGACCTATTTACCCATAGAAAACAAGGTTCAATGAGGCTGAAATTCTCACAGTAATTCAACCTTTTCCCAATGATTGATTGTTATGAAAATCAATGGGAAATTCCTTACACTTTTTCCAAAGTAATGTATGGCATTTCGACTATGTTTGACCTATTATCCCATAGAAAACAAGGTTCAATGAGGTTGAGATTTTCACAGTATTTCAATCTTTGCCCATAGATTACATGGTGTGAATATCAATGGGAAATTCACTGTTTTTTGTGAATGTCTCCAGTCTTTTAATTCATTAAAAATACTTTAAAGGCAAATAAAGGGATGCATTCTTTTTGTCAAAAAAGAGGGGGTTGTGGAGATGAAATGGCTGAAATTTAGAGTTCGTAGGTCCAAGTAAAGGTGCCCAAAACCAGGCGTTTAGGTCAAAGGTCAAAAGGTCGTAATTGGTGCATTATGTAAAAATGGCCATAGAGTCTGAGAAAAAGGTTGAAACTGCCTGAATTTTGCACCACACCTTCCCCCTTATGTGTAGAGTACATATGTCCAAGTTAAAGTGCCCGAAAACAGCAACAAATGTGTAAATTGGGCCTAAAGTATGTTAAAGGGCCGGTACATTTGACCTATGTACAAACGGTCATAGAATCTGAGACAAAGGTTGAAACTGCCTGCATTTTGCAACACACATTCTCCTTGATACCTTGATTCATACCGCGAAGTAAGAAGTCTGTAGACCCTAGGGAAAGCTATCTCCTGTTAGCAACATGCTAACAAGATCAATCCAATTCATGCTAGTAGAGCTTCCTCTGGTGTCCACCATATATCATTTCCATCAACATCTGTCTTGTAGAAATGGTTTTATGGCACCCAACAGAAACAGACACATGTGGACGTAATTTACAGTCTTTTAATTAATTAAAACTACTTTAAAGCAAAATAGAGGAATTCTTTCTTTTTGTTAATGAAGAGAGGGTCGTGGAGATGAAATGCCTAAAATTTGGAGTTCTTAGGTCCAAGTTAAGGTGCCCAAAAACAGTAAAAAAGGTCTTAATTGGCTCTAAATCCTCTTAAAGGGCCGGTAAATTTGCCCTATGCAAAAATGGCCATAATCTCTTAAATATGGGTCCCAGAAACCTCAGATTACGGATACACATTGTGGACTAGGCCTACAATGAGGTCACGTGAACAAAATCCCTCTAAAATGTCTAGAAAAGAAATTTGCCTGTATGAAACTCAGAGAACAGGAGGGTGAACATCTTAGCAAGATGTACACCCTGTCGTGCTGTTAAGTCAGATTGGAGCAATTTTGTTCTAAACATCTGAGAGCTCTGCTTTTTTAATATGTTGTAGCCATGCTACTGCTGTCCATCATATATTATTTTCATCAACATCTGTCATGTAAATCGGGCCTAAATTACCATAAAGAGCAGTCAATTTGACCTATGTAAACGGTCATAGCATCTGAGAAAAAGGTTGAAACTGCCTGGATTTCACAGGACACCTTCCCCCTGATACCTTGATTCAGTCTGGAAAGTAAGAAGTCTGTAGACCCTTGGGAAAGCTATCTCCTGTTAGCAGCATGCTAATGAGATCAATCCAATTCATGCTAGTAGAGTGTCCTTTTTTGTCCAACATATGTGAATTTCATTAAAGAAAGTCGTTTATTAGTGTTTTTAAAGGACCCAACAAAAACCCTCTTGACTCTAAACACTGAAACAGGCTTTTTTTTAAAAGGCCCGTATTCCGAATGGCCCAATTCATCCCAAAACACACTAGGCCCGTTTTCATAACAGTCTTTTCTCTTTATTTTTATACTTTAAATCAAAGTAGAGATTTAAATCCTTTTCCTCTTCAAAGAGGGTCTTGTGACCATTAAATATCTACAATGTGGATCTCGTAGCTGCAAGTTAAGGTCCCCAAAAACAGCAACAAAGGTCTAAATTAAGCTAAATTTAATTCTCTTAAAGGGCCGGTAAATTTGAAACGGCCATACAATCTGAGAAAAAGGTTGAAACTGCCTGCATTTTGCAACACACATTCTCCCTGATACCTTGATTCATGCTGCGAAGTAAGAAGTCTGTAGACCCTAGGGAAAGCTATCTCCTGTTAGCAACATGCTAACAAGATCAATCCAATTCATGCTAGTAGAGCTTCCTCTGGTGTCCACCATATATCATTTCCATCAACATCTGTCTTGTAGAAATGGTTTTATGGCACCCAACAGAAACAGACACATGTGGACGTAATTTACAGTCTTTTAATTAATTAAAAATACTTTAAAGCAAAATAGAGGAATTCTTTCTTTTTGACAATGAAGAGAGGGTTGTGGAGATGAAATGCCTAAAATTTGGAGTTCGTAGGTCCAAGTTAAGGTGCCCAAAACCAGGCGTTTAGGTCAAAGGTCAAAAGGTCGTAATTGGTGCATTATGTACAAACGGTCATAGAGTCTGAGAAAAAGGTTGAAACTGCCTGCATTTTGCAACACACATTCTCCCTGATACCTTGATTCATGCTGCGAAGTAAGAAGTCTGTAGACCCTAGGGAAAGCTATCTCCTGTTAGCAACATGCTAACAAGATCAATCCAATTCATGCTAGTAGAGCTTCCTCTGGTGTCCACCATATATAATTTCCATCAATATCTGTCTTGTAGAAATGGTTTTATGGCACCCAACAGAAACAGACACATGTGGACGTAATTTACAGTCTTTTAATTAATTAAAAATACTTTAAAGCAAAATAGAGGGATGCATTCTTTTTGTCAATGAAGAGGGGGTTGTGGAGATGAAATGGCTGAAATTTAGAGTTCGTAGGTCCAAGTTAAGGTGCCCAAAACCAGGCGTTTAGGTCAAAGGTCAAAAGGTCGTAATTGGTGCATTATGTAAAAATGGCCATAGAGTCTGAGAAAAAGGTTGAAACTGCCTGCATTTTGCAACACACATTCTCCCTGATACCTTGATTCATGTTGAGAAGTAAGAAGTCTGTAGACCCTAGGGAAAGCTATCTCCTGTTAGCAACATGCTAACAAGATCAATCCAATTCATGCTAGTAGACCTTCCTCTGGTGTCCACCATATATCATTTCCATCAACATCTGTCTTGTAGAAATGGTTTTATGGCACCCAACAGAAACAGACACATGTGGACGTAATTTACAGTCTTTTAATTAATTAAAAATACTTTAAAGCAAAATAGAGGAATTCTTTCTTTTTGTTAATGAAGAGAGGGTTGTGGAGATGAAATGGCTGAAATTTAGAGTTCGTAGGTCCAAGTTAAGGTGCCCAAAACCAGGCGTTTAGGTCAAAGGTCAAAAGGTCGTAATTGGTGCATTATGTAAAAATGGCCATAGAGTCTGAGAAAAAGGTTGAAACTGCCTGCATTTTGCAACACACATTCTCCCTGATACCTTGATTCATGCTGAGAAGTAAGAAGTCTGTAGACCCTAGGGAAAGCTATCTCCTGTTAGCAACATGCTAACAAGATCAATCCAATTCATGCTAGTAGAGCTTCCTCTGGTGTCCACCATATATCATTTCCATCAACATCTGTCTTGTAGAAATGGTTTTATGGCACCCAACAGAAACAGACACATGTGGACGTAATTTACAGTCTTTTAATTAATTAAAAATACTTTAAAGCAAAATAGAGGAATTCTTTCTTTTTGTTAATGAAGAGAGGGTTGTGGAGATGAAATGGCTGAAATTTAGAGTTCGTAGGTCCAAGTTAAGGTGCCCAAAACCAGGCGTTTAGGTCAAAGGTCAAAAGGTCGTAATTGGTGCATTATGTAAAAATGGCCATAGAGTCTGAGAAAAAAGTTGAAACTGCCTGCATTTTGCAACACACATTCTCCCTGATACCTTGATTCATGCTGCGAAGTAAGAAGTCTGTAGACCCTAGGGAAAGCTATCTCCTGTTAGCAACATGCTAACAAGATCAATCCAATTCATGCTAGTAGAGCTTCATCTGGTGTCCACCATATATCATTTCCATCAACATCTGTCTTGTAGAAATGGTTTTATGGCACCCAACAGAAACAGACACATGTGGACGTAATTTACAGTCTTTTAATTAATTAAAAATACTTTAAAGCAAAATAGAGGAATTCTTTCTTTTTGTCAATGAAGAGAGGGTTGTGGAGATGAAATGCCTAAAATTTGGAGTTCTTAGGTCCAAGTTAAGGTCCCCAAAAACAGCAACAAAGGTCTTAATTGGCTCTAAATCCTCTTAAAGGGCCGGTAAATTTGCCCTATGCAAAAATGGCCATAATCTCTCAAATATAGGTCCCAGAAACCACAGATTACGGACACACATTGTGGACTAGGCCTACAATGAGGTCACGTGAACAAAATCCCTCTAAAATGTCTAGAAAAGAAATTTGCCTGTATGAAACTCAGAGAACAGGAGGGTGAACATCTTAGCAAGATGTACACCCTGTCGTGCTGTTAGTCAGATTGGAGCAATTTCTGTTCTAAACATCTGAGAGCTCTGATTTTTTAATATGTTGTAGCCATGCTACTGCTGTCCATCATATATCATTTTCATCAACATCTGTCATGTAAATCGGGCCTAAATTACCATAAAGAGCAGTCAATTTGACCTATGTAAACGGTCATAGCATCTGAGAAAAAGGTTGAAACTGCCTGGATTTCACAGGACACCTTCCCCCTGATACCTTGATTCAGTCTGGAAAGTAAGAAGTCTGTAGACCCTTGGGAAAGCTATCTCCTGTTAGCAGCATGCTAATGAGATCAATCCAATTCATGCTAGTAGAGCATCTTCTTGTGTCCACCATATATCATTTTCATCAACATCTGTCTTGTAGAAATGGTTTTATGGCACCCAACAGAAACAGACACATGTGGACGTAATTTACAGTCTTTTAATTAATTAAAACTACTTTAAAGCAAAATAGAGGAAATCTTTCTTTTTGTCAATGAAGAGAGGGTCGTGGAGATGAAATGCCTACAATTTGGAGTTCGTAGGTCCAAGTTAAGGTGCCCAAAAACAGCAAAAAAGGTCTTAATTGGCTCTAAATTCTCTTAAAGGGCCGGTAAATTTGAAACGGCCATAAAATCTGAGAAAAAGGTTGAAACTGCTTGAATTTTTCACCATACATTCCCTGTGATGACCTGATTCAGCATGCCAAGTAAGAAGACTGCAGAACCTTGGGAAGGTTTTGGAACATTGTATTGATGTAAATCCAACTGATTCTTAAAGAGTGTCCTCTGTTGTCCACTACATCTAATTTACAAGACATTTCATGGGAAAAAATTCAGGGTCGTGCCTGCGCATCCGGTAACATAACCGAGGTGTCCACGGTCAAACTGGGCGTCGTAC
>JAVDOI010000202.1:25000-30000 GCA_032191485.1 Leptoclinus maculatus
GATGGCCAGAGGTGATTAGGCACTTTAAACCCGAACCTGATCCGATCTAGAGGCTCAAAACCCGGTTTAGTGGTCACAGCCAATAGGCTGGAGGAAAATACTTCTACATTACACTTTTGACACATTTTTAGACCGATTTTCACGGGGTCTTTTCCCCAGGGCCGTGGAGGCTCTCGGGAGGTATACTGGAGCCGAGTTTGAGAAAAAACAACCGCTTCTTTCACCTCCAAATCGATTTTAAGGCCGTTTTTAGTTGAAAATTCATCCAGGCTGGAGGAAAATACTTCTACATTACACTTTTGACACATTTTTAGACCGATTTTCACGGGGTCTTTTCCCCAGGGCCATGGAGGCTCTCGGGAGGTATACTGGAGCCGAGTTTGAGAAAAAACAACCGCTTAGTTCACCTCCAAATCGATTTTAAGGCCGTTTTTAGTTGAAAATTCATCCAGGCTGCCATACATTTATCTGTCCACCGGAGGGGCATTTGCGGGACGGAGCAAAAACTTGGAAAAATGATTAAAAGGGTTAAAACGCTTCAAATCAAGAAAACAACTCAGCGGGAAAGTCAAGAATAATACCCCCGTAAAGCATGTGCATTATTGGGATAAAATACCTCCGGGAAGTACCGGTAAAAATTAAAAACACCTCGCAAAACACATATTAAATTCACGAAATTCACGAAAAATCACCAAAATGCTTAAAATAAAGGAAAGAACCATACCGATAAATGCAAGACCACCTACCCGTAAACCATGTCACGTATTGGGATAAAATACCTCCGGGAAGTACCGCTAATAAATTAAAACACCTCGCAAAACACATATTAAAATTGATAAAAATGGGCAAAATGGGCCAAATTCAGAAAAGAACCACCCACGTACAACCAGGACCACCTCCCCGTAAACCATGTCGCGCATTGGGATAAAATACCTCCGGGAAGTACCGGTAATATACACAAACACCGAGCAAAACACATATTAAAATTGATAAAAATGCTCAAAATGGGCCAAATTAACAAAAGAACCATGCTGGTACACGCAGAAATGATGGCCAGAGGTGATTAGGCACTTTAAACCCGAACCTGATCCGATCTAGAGGCTCAAAACCCGGTTTAGGTGCCACAGCCAATAGGCTGGACGAAAATACTTCTACATTACACTTTTGACACATTTTTAGACCGATTTTCACGGGGTCTTTTCCCCAGGGCCATGGAGGCTCTCGGGAGGTATACTGGAGCCGAGTTTGAGAAAAAACAACCGCTTCTTTCACCTCCAAATCGATTTTAAGGCCGTTTTTAGTTGAAAATTCATCCAGGCTGCCATACATTTATCTGTCCACCGGAGGGGCATTTGCGGGAGGGAGCAAAAACTTGGAAAAATGATTAAAAGGGTTAAAACGCTTAAAATGAAGAAAACAACTCACCGGGAAAGTCAAGAATAATACCCCCGTAAAGCATGTGCATTATTGGGATAAAATACATCCGGGAAGTACCGGTAAAAATTAAAAACACCTCGCAAAACACATATTAAAATTGATAAAAATGCTCAAAATGGGCCAAATTCAGAAAAGAACCACCCACGTACAACCAGGACCACCTCCCCGTAAAGCATGTGCATTATTGGGATAAAATACCTCCGGGAAGTACCGGTAATAAATTAAAACACCTCGCAAAACACATATTAAAATTGATAAAAATGGGCAAAATGGGCCAAATTCAGAAAAGAACCACCCACGTACAACCAGGACCACCTCCCCGTAAACCATGTCGCGCATTGGGATAAAATACCTCCGGGAAGTACCGCTAATAAATTAAAACACCTCGCAAAACACATATTAAAATTGATAAAAATGCTCAAAATGGGCCAAATTAACAAAAGAACCATGCTGGTACACGCAGAAATGATGGCCAGAGGTGATTAGGCACTTTAAACCCGAACCTGATCCGATCTAGAGGCTCAAAACCCGGTTTAGGTGCCACAGCCAATAGGCTGGACGAAAATACTTCTACATTACACTTTTGACACATTTTTAGACCGATTTTCACGGGGTCTTTTCCCCAGGGCCATGGAGGCTCTCGGGAGGTATACTGGAGCCGAGTTTGAGAAAAAACAACCGCTTCTTTCACCTCCAAATCGATTTTAAGGCCGTTTTTAGTTGAAAATTCATCCAGGCTGCCATACATTTATCTGTCCACCGGAGGGGCATTTGCGGGACGGAGCAAAAACTTGGAAAAATGATTAAAAGGGTTAAAACGCTTCAAATCAAGAAAACAACTCAGCGGGAAAGTCAAGAATAATACCCCCGTAAAGCATGTGCATTATTGGGATAAAATACCTCCGGGAAGTACCGGTAAAAATTAAAAACACCGAGCAAAACACATATTAAAATTGATAAAAATGCTCAAAATGGGCCAAATTCAGAAAAGAACCACCCACGTACAACCAGGACCACCTCCCCGTAAACCATGTGCATTATTGGGATAAAATACCTCCGGGAAGTACCGGTAATAAATTAAAACACCTCGCAAAACACATATTAAAATTGATAAAAATGGGCAAAATGGGCCAAATTCAGAAAAGAACCACCCACGTACAACCAGGACCACCTCCCCGTAAACCATGTCACGTATTGGGATAAAATACCTCCGGGAAGTACCGGTAATATACACAAACACCGAGCAAAACACATATTAAAGTGCTCAAAATGGGCAAAATGGGCAAAATGGTCAAAAGAACCATGCTGGTACACGCAGAAATGATGGCCAGAGGTGATTAGTCACTTTAAACCCCAACCTGATCCGATCTAGAGCCTCAAAACCCGGTTTAGGTGCCACAGCCAATAGGCTGGACGAAAATACTTCTACATTACACTTTTGACCCATTTTTAGACCGATTTGCACGGGGTCTTTTCCCCAGGGCCGTGGAGGCTCTCGGGAGGTATACTGGAGCCGAGTTTGAGAAAAAACAACCGCTTCTTTCACCTCCAAATCGATTTTAAGGCCGTTTTTAGTTGAAAATTCATCCAGGCTGCCATACAGACATCTGTCCACCGGAGGGGCATTTGCGGGAGGGAGCAAAAACTTGGAAAAATGATTAAAAGGGTTAAAACGCTTAAAATGAAGAAAACAACTCACCAGGAAAGTCAAGAATAATACCCCCGTAAACCATGTGCAGTCCCGGGGGAAAATACCTCCGGGAAGTACCGGTAAAAATTAACAACACCTCGCTAAACACATATTAAATTCACCAAAAATCACCAAAATGCTTAAAATGAAGGAAAGAACCATACCGATAAATGCAAGACCACCTACCCGTAAACCATGTCGCGTATTGGGATAAAATACCTCCGGGAAGTACCGCTAATAAATTAAAACACCTCGCTAAACACATATTAAATGCACCAAACAGGTCAAAATTCACAAAAGAACCACCCACGGACAACCAGGAACACCTACCCGGGAAACGAGTGCAGTCCCAGGCGAAAATTCATCCGGGAAGTATCGATGCACCTTAAATACACCTCACAAACACAACATTTTAATCAACAAAAGTGGCCAAAATGGTTAAAATTAATAAAAGAACCATACAGGAATATTCAGGACCACCTCCCCGTGATGCATGTGCAGTGGCTGGATAAAATTCATCCGGGAAGTACCGGTAAAAAATTACAACACCTCGCAAAAAACACATTAAATTCACTAAAAATGGGCAAAATGGTTAAAATGAAGAAAATAACCCCCCACCTACACTCAGGGACACCTACCCGGGAAACGAGTGCAGTCCCAGGCTAAAAGTCATCCGGGAAGTATCGATGCACCTCACAAACACCTGGAAAGCTCAATATTAGAAGTACCAAAAAATGACCCAAATCACCAAAGTCACTTTAATTACCCACAAAACAGGTACTTTCCCCGGGTAAACTACCTCCACAACCACCCCCTGGACCTCCCAGCACCTCCCAGCACCTTCCAGCACCCTAACTGGGGTCAGAATTAAGAAAATCAGCCTCCCTCCACACTCCGAGACAAGCCAACACTTGAACATACACTTACCCGGACACCCCCCACCCCAACCCCGCAGAAACACCTCCGCAACATGCCCCTGGGACCCCGTGCTCCAGGGGGTCCCGTGCCCCCACTCTTAAGCCCCCTCCCTGGGTTAAAACCCATCCTCGGCCGCCCCAGAGTTTCGTGGTCCTGGTAGTCCAACTCGACTTTCGTGGTCCTGGTAGTACAAATCGAAAATATGACAGAGTACTGGTGGTCCTGGTAGTCCAACTCGAAAATATGTGAAAATATGACAGAGTACTGGTGGTCCTGGTAGTCCAACTCACTTGCGTTAGACTACCAGGGGCACCAAAACGAAAATATGACAGAGTACTGGTGGTCCTGGTAGTCCAACTCGAAAATTTGTGAAAATATGACAGAGTACTGGTGGTCCTGGTAGTCCAACTCACTTGCGTTAGACTACCAGGGGCACCAAAACGAAAATATGACAGAGTACAAACAGCACTGAGCCTGTCAGCGCTTACAGCACCCTATCCCGCTCCAGCACTTCTATCTTTTATTTCGTGGTCCTGGTAGTATAGATGATGTGAAAATATGACAGAGTACTGGTGGTCCTGGTAGTCCAACTCACTTGCGTTGGACTACCAGGCGCACCAAAACGAAAATATGACAGAGTACAAACAGCACTGAGCCTGTCAGCGCTTACAGCACCCTATCCCGCTCCGGCACTTCTATCTTTTTTTTCGTGGTCCTGGTAGTATAGATGGCCCGCAAATATGACAGAGTACAAACAGCACTGAGCCTGTCAGCGCTTCCATCACCCTATCCCGCTCCGGCACTTCTATCTTTTTTTTCGTGGTCCTGGTAGTATAGATGGCCCGCAAATATGACAGAGTACAAACAGCACTGAGGCAGCCAGTGCTTCCATCACCCTATCCCGCTCCGGCACTTCTATCTTTTATTTCGTGGTCCTGGTAGTATAGATGGCGCG
>JAVDOI010000202.1:37500-47500 GCA_032191485.1 Leptoclinus maculatus
TTTGTGTCATTCGGGTTGGGATTTTCGGCCTACATGGATAGCCCATTGAAATGTAGTTGAAATGGCCGTTTTTGAGTTGTAACTTATCCTTACAATTCAAAGTGTCATTCCGACTACATTTGTATGGGCCGACCATGTAGGCCAAGAATCCCAACCCGTATGGCAGTAATGGTCCCGGGTTTCAATGCCTTTCGGGTTATTTTGTGTCATTTGGGTTGGGATTTTTGGCCTACATGGATAGCCCATTGAAATGTAGTTGAAATGGCCGTTTTGAGTTTAACTTATCCTTACAATTCAAAAAGTGTCATTCCGACTACATTTATATGGGCCAACCATGTAGGCCAATTGTCCTAAAGGGCATTTGGGAAACTGTCCCTTAGATGGCACTTTTCGGCCCTAAAGTCCCGGGCGTTAAGGGACCTAAACTGCCATTTGGGGGGGAGTTATGGGACATATACTGCCATTTGGTGGGAGTTATGGGAAGATTAGGGACATTTCATGGACAGCTCCCAGGAGTTCTGGATTGATATTTTAAACTGCCGTATCTTCTCAACCGTTCGATATCCCGCTTTGAAACGTAGATATCTTGGACCAACGCGTAATTGTATGGAATCAATGTTTTGGGACAAATGTTGCCATTTGGGCCACATGAGATTCCAATGTAGTGGGAACACAAAAAAGTGTCATTCCGACTACATTTGTATGGGCCTACCATGTAGGCCAATTGTCCTAAGGGTTAGGTTACTTAATGTAACCCATTTGTGTCATTTCGACTACATTTGTATGGGCCTACCATGTAGGCCAATTGTCCTAAGGGTTAGGTTACTAAATGTAACCCTTAACACAAAAAACTCCAAAGTATTTCGAAGTTTATTTGCACCCCTGGTACTCTAAATGACTTCCAGGACGATGGGGGAAGTCAGGCAACTGCTCTAGACCGCGCCAGGGCCTCGAAATGGGCCAGAACTCCAAAAACACAAAAAAACACAAAAAAAACTTCAAAGTATTTCGAATTTTTTTTTGCACCCCTGGTACTCTAAATGACTTCCAGGACGATGGGGGAAGTCAGGCAACTGCTCTAGACCGCGCCAGGGCCTCGAAATGGGCCAGAACTCCAAAAACACAAAAAAACACAAAAAAAACTTCAAAGTATTTCGAATTTTTTTTTGCACCCCTGGTACTCTAAATGACTTCCAGGACGATGGGGGAAGTCAGGCAACTGCTCTAGACCGCGCCAGGGCCTCGAAATGGGCCAGAACTCCAAAAACACAAAAAAACACAAAAAAAACTTCAAAGTATTTCGAATTTTTTTTTGCGCCCCTGGTACTCTAAATGACTTCCAGGACGATGGGGGAAGTCAGGCAACTGCTCTAGACCGCGCCAGGGCCTCGAAATGGGCCAGAACTCCAAAAACACAAAAAAACACAAAAAAAACTTCAAAGTATTTCGAATTTTTTTTTGCGCCCCTGGTACTCTAAATGACTTCCAGGACGATGGGGGGAGTCAGTCAACTGCTCTGGACCGTGCCACAGCCTCGAAATCGGCCTGCACTCCAAAAACACAGCCTGGAGTAAAATACTTTGAAAAATACAGTATCCCATCCTTACGATTCAAAAAGTGTCATTCCGACTACATTTGTATGGGCCGACCATGTAGGCCAGGAATCCCATCCCGTATGGCAGTAATGGTCCCTGGTTCCAAATGCCTTTCGGGTTATTTTGTGTCATTTGGGTTGGGATTTTTGGCCTACATGGATAGCCCATTGAAATGTAGTTGAAATGGCCGTTTTGAGTTTAACTTATCCTTACAATTCAAAGAGTGTCATTCCGACTACATTTGTATGGGCCGACCATGTAGGCCAGGAATCCCATCCCGTATGGCAGTAATGGTCCCTGGTTCCAAATGCCATTCGGGTTATTTTGTGTCATTTGGGTTGGGATTTTTGGCGTACCTGGGAGCCCCGTCAAATGTAGTTGTAATGACACTTTTTGAGTTATAAGGAAACTGACATTTTCACTAAATACCTTATTTGTGTGAATAAACAGGACAGTGATTGACATTATCATAATTTATTAAACAAAAATTCAAACACCAATATAAAAACGAAACAATGTGCATAATGGGAAAACATAACATTAATATTAGAACATAATAACAACATTATAAAGACAAAAAAAACGTATCTAACAACTAGGAACACAAAATGTGTGGTGTGAGTGCAGAAATGTGTGTGTGAGCGTGTGTGTGTGTGTGAGCGTGTGTGTGTGTTCAGTCTCTTTTAGCTTCAGCTTGCTTTTCAAGTCGAGCAGCGAATACCGCCCTCGTCAGCCTCTTCTTCGCCTCCTTACGCGACTTCTTTGCGGAGAGCTCTAGTGGGCTCAGACGGACCATCATTCGGAGCCGTTTAGCAGCTGGCGTTTTTTCTGGAGTCTGTTGAGGAAGCACAAACAAAAACACATTGAGTCTATCATTGGAGGCTTCGTTTTCACACAACTGTCATGTACTTTAAAGAACATATCTTTACTTACACATTCCAACTGCATGGTAAATTGCTGGTCTTCTTCCAGTTCGAGCAGTTCGTCCTCCAAGCAGGAGCTCCCAGATTCCTGGTATGGCACCACGTCATCGTCCTCCGTCTCATCCTCCGAGTCGTCTCTCTTGGCCCTGGTTTTCTTCTTTCTTTTGCCAGATTCCTGGTATGGCACCACGTCATCGTCCTCCGTCTCATCCTCCGAGTCGTCTCTCTTGGCCCTGGTTTTCTTCTTTCTTTTGCCAGTGAGGAGTGAGTCTGGTTTGGATGGGCCAGGTGTGGTGGTGGTGGTGGTGGTGGTGGTGGAGTGGGCAATGACCTCCTCAAATTGTTGCCTTACTTCTTTTGCCCTGTCCGCCCCTAGCGCCAGTGCATAGAACTTGTCTGCCGTAGCAGTACTGTGGCACATGAAGGTGGCGATCTTGCGCCGCACGTCGTCATTATGGTGATTCTTTGCCTGGACACAGTAAAAAAAGAGGAGCACAAAATGTTTGTACTTGTTAGTAAAGCCAGCCAAGTGTTATTGAAGCACCAAGGGGAGAGTGACTGAAAAAATGAACTTACATGTCCGGACACCGCCGTCCTTATGTCCGTGAAGGTGGGCCTCCCAGGCAGGCCCATCTCCACCCACGCCGTCTGCATATACTGCACCAAATTTTTCACCGGCCCGTTGCCACTCGTGATGAGCACCCTATTGTTCTTGGAGTGACAGTGGGCCCGCAGCTCCACCCATTTTTCCAGCCAGGAAAACTCCTCTGCAGTGAAATATATTTGTGCTGCCCCAAAGTCTTTGCTCGTCTTGTGGTCATCGACCTGCAATACACAGAAAACAACATCAAACATTTCAAATAAAACACACAGTTGATGAGGCACTTGAGTGTAGAACCTGATACATACAGAAATGACGTATCCTTCATCTGGATTGCTCTCATTTGTCTCCTTGGCAGCCTGGACCTCTTCCACCGTCATATTCGTCAGAACTCCCGGTCTGTGGCCGTACATTGAGGCCACCAAGGCCGAAAAGTAGCCGTACCACGTGTACCTCAATGACAGACTGTCTTCAGTCTCCATGCGCTCTGAAAAGAGGAGAGGGCAAAAGAGAGAAGAAAAAAAAGCACCTTCAGCACCTTGGAGAAAGACAGGTTTATTTCCATCTTTGTATTGGGCGTTGAGATATGCCAACTCTTACCCAGTATCCCAGGTATTCTCAACCGGGCCTGCTCCTGGCATTTCCGGAGGCTGGCCTTTGAAATGAGATGGCTCATCTTGTTGGCCTTGACTTTAATTTGGTGGAGCACCACCATCTTCGCAATGTCTCTCAGAGCAGCCCTGACAGCCCTCACCACAGCGGTGATTTGGATTCTTGACAGTCTGGACAGGGGGGCTGGCGTGTCGCGGAAGTACTGCACAAACTGATATATATTCCTCAGGTAGAAATTTGCAGTTGTCACGGTCTTTCCCGTTTTAAGGAGGTGGCTGGTGTAGCTGCAGAAAGAAACACAATTTATTCGCTGTTCACATCAGTCTTGTGTCACAACTGCTCCATTTGCATGGGAAAACAAGGCTTACCTCTTTATCCCCTCCATATTTGCCATGAAAAGCCAGGTGTGTGTTTCGGTCATTCCCTTAGATAGGAAGAATAGGAAGGATTGAACGCGGCTCACTCTGGAGAGGGCATTTTCTTTCTTCTTCAACCCGGTGAAACTGCCCTCATAGAACTTCTTGTAGATATCAAGGTATGTAACTGTGATGAGAAATTCAAAATGATTTTTTGAAATGTAACATTGAAATATAATCTTAAACCACACACACATAATGTACTTTTCCTTCTTACCAATCGATGGGGCGAGAGGCAAGTTCCTCATGCCGGGGCCTCTCCCGCTGCCTCGGAACGCGTCTGGCTTTGAACTGGGCCCGGCTTCATTGTCACTACCTGACGTGTTTATTGGTGGTAACTCGGGTCCAGGTGCCAACTTGGGTGCAGGTGGTAACTCGGGTCCAGGTGCCAACTTGGGTGCAGTTGGTAACTCGGGTCCAGGTGCCAACTTGGGTGCAGTTGGTAACTCGGGTCCAGGTGCCAACTTGGGTGCAGTTGGTAACTCGGGTCCAGGTGGTGTCAGGCCACTTGGCCCGGCCTCTACATCTGTGTCGCCCCCCTCTTCCAAGTCCTCCTCTTCCCCTGCCCTGGCTGAAGCACCTCCAACTGGCTTTGGCTGAGAGAGAAAAAAAAACAAATGCAGAGGGTATAATTATTATTATTATTTTGACAACCAGTATAATGCTTCTCACCTTCCAGCCAGCCGTACTCACAGTTTTTGCTACTTTTCGGAGCTTCTTTGCAAGCCTCTGACTGCTTTTAAGGCTCTTGGCCAATTCTATTTGAAGTTGTTTCACTGCCAACTTCAGGGAACTTTTTTCTTCCAGGCATTGCGGGTTGCTGCAGGGTACCCCAGCCCCCTCCTGCACTTCCTCCTCGTGCTCAGGTACCTGCTCCGCCTCCTCCTGCTCCTCCAGGTCCAGCCCTGTCATAAGTGGGACGGCAGGGTTGGATGCTCTTAATTTGGCCAACAGCTTGACTGAGGCTGTGTTTCTCACCGTTCGCAAGTGAAAATTCAATGCCACCTGGTCCAACTCTGAATGGCCTTGGGACAAGTGTTTGTCCAGTCTTGAGCTGTCATAACGACAGCCCAAGACTGGACACTTCTCAAATCTTATATTCACTCGTCCTGTTGCCAAGTTGAGCAGTATCTTGCGCTCATCTTTATTTTTAACAAGGTGCGACCTCTTCAGATGATGCGGCAGGGCCGCATACACCTGCAGGCACAGAGGGCAGCAGCTGGATGACTTTGGTGGTGTCATATCTGAAAGAAAAAAGAAGACAATGAGACATCCTTACTCAAACAAGTAAAAAAAGAGAAAGTAATGACAAATAATTAATTAATTAATTAATAAAAAAAAAAAAAAAAAAAAAAATTAAAAAAAAAATTAAAAAATTAAAAAAAAAGATGTATAGAAAAAAAGAATACTTATTAAAAAAAAAAAAAATTATAATAATTAATTAATAAAAATAAAAAAATTATAATTAATTAATTAATTTTTTTAAATAAACTACACTTTAACGACATTTTAGCAGTGACAACTTAGACTTCTATCACACCTAAACCAGTCAAATCAGTTAGTTAAAGTTAGTTACAAGATGGACATTATTTAGTTGGAGAAGACGAGACATATACTTAATTCGGAACAAAAACAAAATGGGTGAGATTTACAAGAAGTGTAGATGGCCCAAGATGGCCAGTATTTAGTTGGAGAAGACGAGACATATACTTAATTCGGAACAAAAAGTTATTTTTGGATGATTGGCCTTTAAACCTAATGAAGATCTGAGTAATTCACTTTTAAAACTCTTAATTAGTTCATAACTTTGACTTATATCACACTTAAACCAGTCAAATCCGTTAATTAATGTATTATTAGCACTTACTTAATTCGGAACAACAACAACATGGGTGACATTTACAAGAAATGGGGGTGTTATGTTGTAACATAACACCCCCACTGTAGATGGCCCAAGATGGCCAGTATTTAGTTGGAGAAGACGAGACATATACTTAATTCGGAACAAAAAGTTATTTTTGGATGATTGGCCTTTAAACCTAATGAAGATCTGAGTAATTCACTTTTAAAACTCTTAATTAGTTCATAACTTTGACTTATATCACACTTAAACCAGTCAAATCCGTTAATTAATGTATTATTAGCACTTAATCACTATCGCAGCACATGGAGAACATGGAGGACTCCTGTGTTATAAACGTTTTTAACTTTTTAAACTCTTAATTGGTTCACAACTTCGACTTAAACCATTCAAATAATTTAGTTAACAAACAATAAGCACGAAAAGAGCTATTTAGATACAGTATTTCATCAAATATACATGCAATTAGTGGAGAGGAGGAAATGTGACTTACTTCTGTCGAACTCTGCTCCGAAATGCACTCTCCGCTGCTGCAGGACAGGTTGGCACCTCGGGTCTGCTCTCATTGGTTAAAAGTTTTGCATAGACAACTATGGCACTTTGTTTGACCTATTATCCCATAGAAAACAAGGTTCAATGAGGCTGAGATTTTCACAGTAATTCAACCTTTGCCCAATGATTAATTTTCATGAAAATCAATGGGAAATTCCTTAAACTTTTTCCATAGTAATGTATTGCATTTTGACTTTGTTTGACCTATTATCCCATAGAAAACAAGGTTCAATGAAGCTGAGATTTTCACAGTAATTCAAGCTTTGCCCAACAATTCATTTTCATGAAAATCAATGGGAAATTCGTTAAACTTTTTCCATAGTAATGTATGGCATTTTGACTATGTTTGACCAATTATCCCATAGAAAACAAGGTTCAATGAGGTTGAGATTTTCACAGTAATTCAACCTTTGCCCAACGATCAATTGTTATGAAAATCAATGGGAAATTCGTTAAACTTTTTCCATAGTAATGTATGGCATTTCGACTATGTTTGACCTATTTACCCATAGAAAACAAGGTTCAATGAGGCTGAAATTCTCACAGTAATTCAACCTTTTCCCAATGATTGATTGTTATGAAAATCAATGGGAAATTCTTTACACTTTTTCCATAGTAATGTATGGCATTTTGACTTTGTTTGACTTATTATCCCATAGAAAACAAGGTTCAATGATGCTGACATTTTAACAGTAATTCAAGCGTTGCCCAACGATCAATTGTTATTAAAATCAATGGGAAATTCCTTACACTTTTACTATAGTAATGTATGGCATTTCGACTATGTTTGACCTATTTACCCATAGAAAACAAGGTTCAATGAGGCTGAAATTCTCACAGTAATTCAACCTTTTCCCATTGATTGATTGTTATGAAAATCAATGGGAAATTCTTTACACTTTTACTATAGTAATGTATGGCATTTTGACTTTGTTTGACCAATTATCCCATAGAAAACAAGGTTCAATGAGGCTGAAATTCTCACAGTAATTCAACCTTTTCCCAATGATTGATTGTTATGAAAATCAATGGGAAATTCTTTACACTTTTTCCATAGTAATGTATGGCATTTCGACTATGTTTGACCTATTTACCCATAGAAAACAAGGTTCAATGAGGCTGAAATTCTCACAGTAATTCAACCTTTTCCCATTGATTGATTGTTATGAAAATCAATGGGAAATTCTTTACACTTTTTCCATAGTAATGTATGGCATTTCGACTATGTTTGACCTATTATCCCATAGAAAACAAGGTTCAATGAGGTTGAGATTTTCACAGTATTTCAATCTTTGCCCATAGATTACATGGTGTGAATATCAATGGGAAATTCACTGTTTTTTGTGAATGTCTCCAGTCTTTTAATTCATTAAAAATACTTTAAAGGCAAATAAAGGGATGCATTCTTTTTGTCAATGAAGAGGGGGTCGTGGAGATGAAATGGCTGAAATTTAGAGTTCGTAGGTCCAAGTTAAGGTGCCCAAAACCAGGCGTTTAGGTCAAAGGTCAAAAGGTCGTAATTGGTGCATTATGTAAAAATGGCCATAGAGTCTGAGAAAAAGGTTGAAACTGCCTGAATTTTGCACCACACCTTCCCCCTTATGTGTAGAGTACATATGTCCAAGTTAAAGTGCCCGAAAACAGCAACAAATGTGTAAATTGGGCCTAAAGTATGTTAAAGGGCCGGTACATTTGACCTATGTACAAACGGTCATAGAATCTGAGACAAAGGTTGAAACTGCCTGCATTTTGCAACACACATTCTCCCTGATACCTTGATTCATGCTGCGAAGTAAGAAGTCTGTAGACCCTAGGGAAAGCTATCTCCTGTTAGCAACATGCTAACAAGATCAATCCAATTCATGCTAGTAGAGCTTCCTCTGGTGTCCACCATATATCATTTCCATCAACATCTGTTTTGTAGAAATGGTTTTATGGCACCCAACAGAAACAGACACATGTGGACGTAATTTACAGTCTTTTAATTAATTAAAAATACTTTAAAGCAAAATAGAGGAATTCTTTCTTTTGGTTAATGAAGAGAGGGTCGTGGAGATGAAATGCCTAAAATTTGGAGTTTGTAGGTCCAAGTTAAGGTGCCCAAAAACAGTAAAAAAGGTCTTAATTGGCTCTAAATCCTCTTAAAGGGCCGGTAAATTTGACCTATGCAAAAATGGCCATAATCTCTTAAATATGGGTCCCAGAAACCACAGATTACGGATACACATTGTGGACTAGGCCTACAATGAGGTCACGTGAACAAAATCCCTCTAAAATGTCTAGAAAAGAAATTTGCCTGTATGAAACTCAGAGAACAGGAGGGTGAACATCTTAGCAAGATGTACACCCTGTCGTGCTGTTAAGTCAGATTGGAGCAATTTTGTTCTAAACATCTGAGAGCTCTGCTTTTTTAATATGTTGTAGCCATGCTACTGCTGTCCATCATATATCATTTTCATCAACATCTGTCATGTAAATCGGGCCTAAATTACCATAAAGAGCAGTCAATTTGACCTATGTAAACGGTCATAGCATCTGAGAAAAAGGTTGAAACTGCCTGGATTTCACAGGACACCTTCCCCCTGATACCTTGATTCAGTCTGGAAAGTAAGAAGTCTGTAGACCCTTGGGAAAGCTATCTCCTGTTAGCAGCATGCTAATGAGATCAATCCAATTCATGCTAGTAGAGTGTCCTTTTTTGTCCAACATATGTGAATTTCATTAAAGAAAGTCGTTTATTAGTGTTTTTACAGGACCCAACAAAAACCCTCTTGACTCTAAACACTGAAACAGGCTTTTTTTTAAAAGGCCCGTATTCCGAATGGCCTAATTCATCCCAAAAGACACTAGGCCCGTTTTCATAACAGTCTTTTCTCTTTATTTTTATACTTTAAATCAAAGTAGAGATTTAAATCCTTTTCCTCTTCAAAGAGGGGCTTGTGACCATTAAATATCTACAATGTGGATCTCGTAGCTGCAAGTTAAGGTCCCCAAAAACAGCAACAAAGGTCTAAATTAAGCTAAATTTAATTCTCTTAAAGGGCCGGTAAATTTGAAACGGCCATAAAATCTGAGAAAAAGGTTGAAACTGCCTGCATTTTGCAACACACATTCTCCCTGATACCTTGATTCATGCTGCGAAGTAAGAAGTCTGTAGACCCTAGGGAAAGCTATCTCCTGTTAGCAACATGCTAACAAGATCAATCCAATTCATGCTAGTAGAGCTTCCTCTGGTGTCCACCATATATCATTTCCATCAACATCTGTCTTGTAGAAATGGTTTTATGGCACCCAACAGAAACAGACACATGTGGACGTAATTTACAGTCTTTTAATTAATTAAAAATACTTTAAAGCAAAATAGAGGAATTCTTTCTTTTTGTTAATGAAGAGAGGGTTGTGGAGATGAAATGGCTGAAATTTAGAGTTCGTAGGTCCAA